>OZ010578.1:83223090-83293090 GCA_963932145.1 Acanthosepion lycidas
ATGTCAATTTGAATTTCATATCACCTGGAGATCAATTTATGCAAAAATGTTATTCTTAAGTTACCATACTTTCATTTGCATTCATTTTTAAAATGAATATCTTTTCATAAGCCCGAAATTTCTTCATACGATGTTTTTAAAGCTCATCTATTGTCATCTTACAGACTTTCTGACACATAGTGATTATTAGTTCAAGAGTGCACCGTTATATATTCATGTGCAGTGTAACCCGGATATAAGAGAGTTGTCGGAACCGGAGAAGGAGTATCTTATATCCGGGTTTCTCTTATATGCGGGTTTGTCTATTTTGTTTAGGTAAGTATGGCTCTAATTTGGGACCAGAGAAAATCTCTCTTATATCCGGTTTTCTCTTATATCAGGGTCTCTTATATCCGGGTTACACTGTACCTATTTATGATTATCCATGGCGCTGGGGTGTGGGGAACAGGTGACTAAAGCACCCCTCCTATTTTTTGCTGGAACTGAGAACTAAACAAGACTAAATTTATCCTCTTGGCTTCAATCTATGACAATGCTATTGAGCTAAGTTCTATCATATGTTTGAAATTATTACTTCTTTTTAATTTTCAAAATAAATCAGAAAACTTAATTTCCAGAAGCTTTTAAGTCTTATATACGCAATAAGTATGTCTTATTCCAAAAAATGCGTACAAGAGAAAAACAAAGTATAAAAAGATGTATTTAAAATCAAAACAAAAAAGAAATGCTTTCAGTAGAAATAATAGATTAAAAAATAGTCATTTTTATCATCAGGTAAAAAAATATAATCTTTAAAATTTACAATCTGATGTAGAAGCTACAATTTTTAACATTTGATTTTTAACTTAAAGTTTATTTTTTATTTTGTGGCTCGATACATTATAAACTTTGTAACGTTTGCTTGAATATGTGTTCTGTGTATTTGTGCACATTGTAACGTGTTTTTAATGATATCGGAAAAGATTTTAACCCATATTTTAAATAGTTATTTTACAGTTAAACAATAAACAGATTTACAACACAACACAGCCTCTCTAATTTTACCGATTAATTTAAATTGCAAATAAAATGTTAAAAATAAAATAAGGAGCCCTTAAGTTTAAGTGATGAATGTAAAAATTACTTGACAAGCGGGCACTACAAAACTACCACCGATAAAATTTGAACTCGCTTTTAGTTTTAATAATAAATTTAGGTTCTCTCTAGTCCGGTGGAGTTGTACCATATAACCATAGGCTCTGCGACCAGGAATGTTTTTAGTACTTGCGAGTTATCTGTTGCTACTTTTTAATTTTTGGTGATCTTTTATAAAGTTAGATGTGGTATTTAAAATGTTTTTTAATTGTTCTTTTAGTTCATTGTTTTTTTTTTCTTCTTTTTTTCAGACTGCTAAATGAATCTTTGGGATAGTACGCATCTTTTATTTGTGAAAAAAAAAAAAACAGGGAAATTAATTTAAAAAGTGGCGACAGATAACCCACAAGTACCAAATGTTTTTTTACACATAATTTCTCCAGATTATGAATATCAACAAAAGAAAAAAAGAATTGTTAAATTTTATAAAAATTACTAAGGGGGTCCAGTTTTCCATGTAAATTCATTGTAAATTAATCCCCTTTACGGAAGCCAAAACAAATATGCTCATATGACGTGATTTCTTAAAAAGTAAAAAAAAAATATATATATTTTTGTTTAATTCATTATCTGGAGTGCTTAATCGATAGTAATATATGAAGAAAGAACTCCAGATTACGAATTTCAATTTTTCAATTTTTTTTTCTTTTAATATTCTTGATCTTGACTGCTTTCTTTATCTATATAGGTAAAAAGATGAAAAAAAAATACTGTTTTTCGTCGCACACCTCAAATCTCTATTCCCTGAACTCAAATTTCTTCTGATTTCTGAACGATTTACAGTGAATTTCTATTCTTTCCGTAATCTTTTCGGCATTTATCATGTCATATCAGAACAGACTTTCGTTCTTTACTCGTATGAAAAATCTGGGAGAGAAATCAACACGCAAAATAATAATAATAATAATACTCTTCTTGTTTATAGATATAAAAAAAAAATGCTTCGTCCTACCTTCGGCCGGATATATTTGCTCTAAGGCAATAGTTAACAGTAAGAAAACCAGGTAATTCCTAACGGTCCCCATATTTCGGGACGGTAACAAGCTCCGATGACTACTGTCTCTGTGTGTATGTATATGTCTGTGCGTGAGAAGAGACAATCCCCACACGCAGGCTTCTCGCTTTGACATGTGCTCCAAGCGCCAAGTGCTGCCGGGAATTGTAGGGTCGCCCCACCTCAACTCTCCTTACCCTGAGTCAGTCTCCTCCCATATTTTAGGCCGATACATGGACTTGCTCATGAATATACTGACGCATACTCTAGCATACATGGACGCAAACCCACCCAAACCACAGGCAATTATAATAAACACAACAACCAGAACTACACACGTCATATTTCCCAGTTAAATAAGTAAAAATCAAATAGAAGGTAAAAGGACAGATAAAATAGATAAATTGATATTTCCATCCATGTTTTGAAGAATTTTCTTCTTATATTATCTTGATACATGAAGGATGAATAATTGCGAAAAACGCCCACACGTTACCGGAAATTTGATTAACAAAAGTGAAGAGTGATTGGCCTTGTTAATAAGTCAATATTTATTTACAGTCGGATTAATGTCCTCATCTCTGTTGTTAAATCCTGGGCATAACGATAGACTACATCCGGCAACAAGGCCTGTGATCGGGAGGTTTTGAAGTGGAACCACCTCTTAAATGTTTTTGTTCCCAGATCAACTCTGACCCTGGAGTGGTAGCACCTGTTAGAGTCCCAGCTATGGGCAAATAGTGAATCCACAAACTGGGGTCAAAACACTATGAAAGTATAAAAATGCATTTTTTTTTTTATAGTAAAAATTCCAGTAATACATTTTCATAGTAAAAAAAAATACCTGCAATACATTTTTGTAAAAAAAAAATATTAAAAAATAAAGAAAATTACCAGCAATACATTTTTGTAAAAGAAATTACTAATGCTCCCAAGAAAATTAAATTTTGGCATTAAATGACCCATAAGGAGTTGATATGCCGCTAAACAAACAAGCTTTGTTGTTACTATCAAAACGTTTCGGCCGTCGAGACGCTCAGCCTTCGTCAAGTGTCTGTCGAGCCGGTTACACTTTGTGGAATTTCAAATTGAACCTGTCATTAAGCTACGAGAGTAAACGGTTATCATTTCCGCTGTCAATGTCTGAGGATATCGCATTTTGTTTATATTGTCTGCTTCATACTGCGCAGATATCGCTGTTTCTGGTTCCACTAGGTTTGAATATATCCGTGTTACCCGGCCAAATGGATCGAACTCACAATTACAACGTCACCAAATACACGGGCCAATCGTAGAGGATTCAAGCGTCGGTTAACGAGTTTAAGGTTTTCGGTTCGGTCCTGAAATCCCTGGAAATTTCTCGGATCAACAAACGCCTGAAGGCGCACAGAAAACACAACGAGCAAAATCTTGTTATAGTAACAATGTTGAGGATATGAGTTCTACTCTAAATAATATAAGTAACGATAACAAATAAATAACAAAGATATAAAAATTTATAATGTCTAATACAGAGTGTCTCATGATAATGGAACACATTTTAAATGCAAGTATTTTGGATTATAAAATTGGCATAGAGTACTATATATAATTATTACATAACTGATCTGTAAGAGTTCAACATATTATCGATCGAAGATTTTGCTATTTCCGACAGGTATCTCATATCTCTTTTGGTGATGGTGAACTTTTCTTGAAAATTGGAGTAGCAGATAACGGCTCGGATTGAGGAATCGGAGTGCCGAGTTCTAATTCCAGCTGAATCCATTACATTCACTTACGTGCTAATACCCTTGGGAAAGATATGAATCCTCCTCTTCTCCCCCAGCTATGGGTAAATAATAACAGGCCGAATTGTATAGCCTTGGATGGCTACTGGTCTACCGTAGAAAGAAACGGCAACCTACTACCTCGTCAGTCATGTATCGAAAGCTACATAATCGACTCAAGCGTGTATCACGCCTGGTACATAACTGACTGAGAGGAAGCATACTTCACCAATCAAAGATCCATCATCGTAGCCAGAAGGAAATTTCGACAGCATTTTGGAAAGCGAACACTTTTATATAAGTTATGTGATAAACATATTGGGTACACTATGTCAGTTTTATACTTGCATTCAAAATGTGTCCCGTTGTTATAGGACACCCTGTAGAAAGAAAGTAAAAAAAAATGATATATATAGATTTTTATGTATCAGACCAATTTTAGTAAAATCTACGACAATTTTCCCACTTGTTCAGAGACTTTCCGAAATAATGATAACTCCTCATTCCAGGGATATAACGATATACATCATGATCATGTGTGAAAAGGACTTTCGCTATTAACAGTATCACATACATACAACATCAGCTGAAGCAGATATGACTCAACGAAGGCGAATTACAACGCCTTGATAAAGCAAAGAGTAAAGAAATGAATTTGTAATTGGGGAAGACAAGTTTTCCGAAGCATGTCGACGTCGAAGAATTCGTACAATAATTAATACATTCATACATTAGACGAAATTGATCGCAATTTCAGAGTATCTACGTGTTGAAGCATCTCAAATAACAGAACTGATTCCAGCATATTGCGCGAAATTCTAACATGTCTAGCAACTTTCTACGAAGAAAAATCACCTCACAATGCATAGATTGTGTTGGGTCCCGAAAGGTAATCCAAGTCCCAATACCTACTATATATATATATATATATATATATATATATATATATATATATATATATATATATATATATATAGTGTGTGTGTGTGCGAATTATTTTCAGATAGTGTATCGGTAAAGGAACAAAATGAGGTAAATTAGTCTTAGCCGATGCGTTTCGTCCTTTGAGAACATTACCAAGGCAATGTAGAATTTATTTTGTTGCACGTGTTTATATACAAAAGCGAGTATGTCATTGGTTTTATTTTTTTTTAATTTGAGAACGTTCATGAATGTTCATCAGGTAGTTGAAAGGTCACTCAAAACACATATATATGTGTGTGTGTTTCTATGTGTGTGTGTGTGTCATTTTCAGGAGTAAAAAACAGTATAGGTCGAAAGTACTTCGGTTAAACAAAAACTCCGACGGCTTCCTTGATCGATTTCATCCCAATATCAAGAACCTTATTAGATAACTTTAAAGGAAAGTAATGAAACACAATATGTCTATATTATTCAACAAAACATGTTTAAATAAAAATCTTCATCCTAAAGAATATATATATATATATATATATATATATATATATATGCAACTTTTTTTTTAATAAGATTACATATGCATTAGGGTCGGTAAACGAAGATAAATAAATAGACTGTTTGATAAATAAACGCAACGCCTGCTCAAATAGGAGTATCCATTAACATTAATTATAATCCACTAAAATTTTACATGGTGTATATATATATATATATATAGCTATATATATATAGCTATTTTGTTTCAACACTTCTGGTGTCTTGTCAAGTGGTGTGTTGATCTGCAATCAACTCCATCACTTGACAAAACACCAGAAGTGTTGAAACAAAATGGTTATTTTTGTAATGATGCTATAACATGTTTATCGTATAATTTTTGAATAAATACTATTTGCTCTACTCTGTATTGAGCACTCTTTTAAGAATAGTGGTTTTGCTTATTGACATTTTATTCCGTCTATACCAATCCTATATTTGTATATATATATATATATATATATATATATATATATATATATATATATATATATATATATAGTTGGTAAATGAACGTCAACATCAAAAGGCCTAATCACGTTGAAACATCGGTTCTCATACGAACAACGATATTAGATAACATCGAGCTTAGTCAAATGGGTGACCGCTTGGGAATACCGGAAGTTGTAAGCTTGGATGTACGGGTGGTGTAATGGATAACAGCTCGAAATTGGAACTGGCAGAGAATAGTTCTGGAGTTCCTGTCGGGTTTATTATATTCACTTACGCGCAAATACCTATTTGCAAAGGTATGAATCCATCTCTTCTACCTCCAACTATGGGTTAATTAGTAAAATTTGTATCAGTAAATCATTATTATCTCGAAAAATTCTTACAATCCAAAAATATTTTCTGGACTTAAATAACCCGCTAAATGTTGATAAGACGTTAAGAAACAAATAAAAAAAAGCTAAATGATTTGAAATGCTTCAACTCATACGCCCGCCCATTCTTCTATTCAAAAACGAACACATACATGAAAACAAATATAAATCAATATATCTGAATGCAAGCACATACTTTTGAATGCACAACGCATATCTGAGTGCACATACATACTTTTGGCTGATATATTCGCACATAAAGAAAAAAATGCGTTCATTACATACCCATCTTAAAAATTCAAATCATTCCTCGACTATTTATTCACACTCATATCGCAAGAATGTCTTAACGTTTACTGCACACACCTGTGTAAATGTCGACCAGCGACTATTCAACTACCCACATAATATTATAATATCTCGTAGTCTCTACACGGAGTTTATATTTATTTCAATTACGTTGATGTGTTAAGAAGAATGATAGATAAAAACATAGAAAAAGCAATTGTACTCTTAGAATGACAATAAATCTTTTAACAAATAGTATTTCTCACCAATGCTATGGAGAATTTTTAAGTATATATAAATATCAGATTTTCACAATTAGTATCCATGCATCTGTCGAATCTGAAAATTTAATTCTTGAAAAAGAAAATATTTCGACTACATACGACAAATAAAACAAAAAAATAGAACTGAAAATATCGTGTTCCTACGGCAAGTAAAAGAGAAAAATAAAAGAAATCTGTGACAATGATGTTTTTAGATAACTGAGTGTCTGAACTGAAATATTATTTTATAATTTTAAAGTTAAAATAGTTCATTAAAAAAATAATAAAAGACTGTAAATAAAAACTATAAAAGATTTAAACCAGGACTAAAACCAAGCGATAAAACAGCACATCAACTGACTAGTTGTCAATTTATTAAAAAAAAATTGTCAAAACATCGTAACAAAATACCACAACAAATGACAATATCGACGCTGCCTCGGCGCGAAATAATGGTTAGTAAGTTATTATTAGTAAGTTAACTGTGTAAAATTCTTACTAGGCGCTCTATACCTGTGGCCTTGTACAAAAGAAAGCTGTATTTTCAAAACGAATTTAAATTTATTGGAAATTGTTTTGGAAATTGCTAAAACAAAAACTTCTCTCATCACAACGTAATTCTTTTTAAAAATCTTTAAAAATTAAAATATACTTTTATGAAACTTTATTTGAGGAGGATTTGCTGAGTTAAGTTTAATTTATCTGATTTGAAACAAATATTATTTACTTTTAGTTTAAAATATCGCAAAAAAAAGCATTTATTAACAGTAACACGGAGGTAGGTGTTTTTATGCGATGCTGACATCTCTATTGACGGCCGGAAACTTAACTAATTTCTTTCTTCGGGAGACATATATGCAAAAGTTACGTAAGAGGCTTTTTTATAGCACTTTTTAACTGCCAAGTAATTTTAAAAAGTTAAGAAATATTCTAAGTAATCTAATGTTTTACTGAATGTTAGGTACTTGGCTTTAAATTTCCTATAGTTATCGCTCTTATTTTCTGATAATGTCGTCCATATTATTATGCAAAAATACACACAAAAAAAGTTCACTATTTTTTTAAATACTGGGGGTCATTGAATTGCAGTAAATTTTTCCATTTATGATTAGTAAATATAGTTTTACTTAATAATAATATCGTCAAACAAAATTAATAGAATTTTAACAGATTTTAAATCTTATGAATTATTCTAATTAAAAATTTTTAAAATGAAAGCAATTCTTGTAAAAATTCATTATTCATCGAAAAAAAATTAAGATTTAAAATTTAAAATTTATTAATTTACTAAGGATACATAATATATCTTATTTATAAGAGCAATTAAAAGCTTTTCTAATTAAATAATGTCATAGTTTTATTGCATTTTTTTCATTTTAAGATTTAGAGCAGATTTTCGGGGGTGATGTTTTAGAAAAAAAATGATGATTTAAATTATCCAAGGACGTGTGGATATAACCGATATACAATACAACAATGAATTTCTCGAATTTTTATAAAATTAAATAAGTGAAGGTAACAGATGAAAAAAACAGAAATATTTTTACCAAGATTTTCTAAAAAATATTTATAATTTCATTCATTTGTGAATAATTCCTGAAATTTTCATTAATATCCGACAATTATTTGAATTTTGCAAGAATTTCCAAATCACTGTGTTTTTCACAGAAAAAAAAAATCGCTAACATTCCCTAATAGTAATCATTGGTCACCCGCTGTCGCACGGAAAACAGAAATTTTAATCAACATTTTGAAGGTTCTAAAAAGGATTAAAAACATAATTTAAAATAAAAAAAACTCCTTTGGTCTTTCCTCTTAATAATAGCATAAAGATTTTTACAATACAAACTCTATTTTTATTAAGTTTACTTTTTAGCGAATCTTGGGATCTCTCTCTCTCTCTCTCTCTCTATCTATCTATATATATATATATATATATATATATATATATATATATATATATATATACGTGTGTGTTTGTAATGTACAATGGGTGGCAGATGTTGCAGACGCCTGTTCAAGCACATTTGTGTTTGTTAGACACCCAGAGAGCCCACCTGTGGTTTATACTGCAGCTATGCTGAGCAGGCCTTAGTTACAATTTCTGAAAGAGAGCGTATTATACGGTGCTATCAACATTCCGAACAAGGCCAATAAGTTGAAACCTTCGGTCACGATGACTTGTGATTTCGTGCTAGCACAACCATCGACGGCTCCCCCAAACAGTACCGTTTCCCCAATTTCACCCACAAGGCTCGGATCACCTCGTGGAGTTGCTTTCAGGCACTTTCCAAAGGTTCCGCACGCTAGGATTGGCTAGACATGGCGATAACATCAAGATGTCAAAGAAGTCTCCGACCTAACAAATCGTTGGTGAAATTCGAATTGTGGTCTCATGGAAAGCGAATCTGTATAATATACGCTTATATATATATATATATATATATATATATATATATATATATATATATATATATATATATGATAATGGCTTATGTAAGCCGAAAGCTTAGATTGGATTAAAAAATATGGATCAATATTGTGATTGTCTTTCTTCGTTTAATGATAATGTTATTAAGCTTATCAGACGTTATGAAAAGAATTTACATAAAATAAATAGACAACACTTGTCTATATTATTTAATGAAATATGCATATATATATATATATATATATATAATTATTTATTTTTAAAAAAATTTATAACATAAATATGTTATAAAATCACTACAAAAATAGACATTTTGTTTCACCACCCTCGGTGTCTTATCAAGTGATGATGTTGAATGTAAAATAAATGGTTTTAAAAGTTTCAAATTAATTAACAATCCTTCGCAAGGGGAAAACGTTGTTAGAAAAGCTAGATGGACTAATCAAAGTACAAGTATAGGAAAATTCAAAAAGCTTGACAACGAAGTCATGTTATAATATCTATTCAGATGTTTAAAATATGGGTAGTATTAAAAAAGAATTTATTCTAACCAATAATTACTAAATTATATGATAAAATTTAATATTAAAATTATTTCAAAATCAAAATTTAATCGCTATTAAGTTTACAACTATAAAATTACTGCGGAGAAAAGAAGAAATATGTTATTCAATTTATTTATATATACTTCGATATATATATATATATATATATATATATATATATATATATATATATATATATATATATATAATTGGTGCAGCAAATCATTATTCAAACATATACTGTTAAATATAACAGACAACGAATGTCTATTATGTTTGATTATTAGCCGTTCTAAGCTTCGTACAGTGGGTTTAGTTTCGGGATAAAATAAAGACAAAAAATGTCCAACATCTGGATATTTTTTATTATGCTGTTCCTCGATCTAAGCTTTCGGCTCGTATGAGCCATCATCAGAGCGGTTATATGGACATTACAACAGAGATATTCACCATCGAAGATGACATCCTCTTATGTTTACATAGAGGTTTGCTATGCGACGATAACGGTCGCAGAATAGCAGACGCAGGTCGTAAATTCGTAATGGGGTTCTATGACGTCGTACATGACTACGTGAGAGAAAGAAATGTTATCAAAATAACCATGCGTATATATATATATATATATATATATATATATATATATATATATATATATATATATATATGCACTACAGTTCAAAAGTTTGAAGAAAACCCTGGTAATTTTTTAAATTGACTCAGATAGTAGTTGTTTTGTACTTTAAATTATCATACATGGTTAAAATAATATGTGTGCGGGGGGGGGTATGTGTGTGTAGAAAATATACTTAAATAAGGTATATTTATCTTTAATAAATTCATTCTAACAAGTTTTCTGAAAATCGATCCACAAGGCTAGTTTTAGAATTTTTTTTTATTATTTCTTATGTACAGTTTGCGTTAAATTGTCACAAGTCCACATAACTTGTCCCTTATCTTAAAAAAGTACTTGCACATATGTATACATCGACAGACAGATTTCTTTTGCTGTATTATAGCTCGTCCGGTTGCCTCTACCTAGGATCGAAACTCAACTGACTTGGTGTCAGTCGGGGGGATTCTACCACTAAGCCGTTGGTGTACGGTAGCGATGTAAGTGAATTTAAGCGTATTTATTTTTATATAAACACACAGTAACTGAGAGAAATTCATTCGATTTACTGAAGAGTCTTGCATTATTAGCCGTAATAGTCAATTTACAAACTCACACTTCCTCCCCAGAGAGCTCAACCGAAATAAATTTTTCAGGAGTATATATATCGTCATCCACAGACTGAATGTTTCGCTGTATCACAGCTCATCAGTGTGGCTAGACCTCCGGTTGCCTCTAGATAGGATCGAACCATTACGATTCTACCACTAAGCCGTTGGCGCACAGCATGGATGAAAGTGACTTTAAGCGTATTTATTTTTAGATAAACACACAGTGACTGAGAGAAATCGAATCGATTTACTGAAGAGAGTATGCTATGTCAAATTTTATTATATATGTATAGATAAAGATAAAACTTCAAAATATAAATGAACAAGATATTGTACAACTAGTGAGTGATGAGAACATTTGAAATTCCGAAAATTTTGAACAGTGATCCTAGACTAGAACATTTAAAAAAAGAAAAAAGATGGAATTGAAAACCTTGACAAATCCATCGACAAGTTTCGATAGACTCCAAAAGCGTCTCCGTTTCCTTGTCGGCGTCGAATTCCTTCGTTCCATCAGCTCTAACCCTCATGGCTAAGACCCACCATTCTATGCACATTGTAGTTAATCATCCTCATCCTCATCCTCTCCGTTTTTCATTGCTGAGATCTAAGTTCCACGCGAGCAGCTTCTTCCTACGAACCGCTGTTTGTGGAAACGAAAACTACTCCCAATTGGATACTTGACCGATCGCTACACTCTTAACGTGTTTATTTCTAGAGTTAACCGTTATCTTCCCCAACATATTCGCATAAACTATGCCTCTTACTCTGTAACGCTTCGAGTGGCTCGTCTTGTACTGAGTGAACATCCTTGTAAAAAATGTCCCTGAAAAGAAACTATTAGAATAGAACTTACAGTTACTCCTCGTTAATTCAACAGTAAAACGATGAGATTTAGTTGCCAATCTAGTAGTACGCTTAAATTCATGCGATAGAAGTGAGCTCATTAGAACAACAGCCATGAAAATCTTTAAAGAAAAGACAAAGGGAAGCCATGCCACGGCGGTGGGAAAGTGACTGAAGTTGAGATGCCAGGTTAGAACCGTTAAAATTGCAGACCCTTCTTTGTAGTTTGTCAAGAACCTCGAGATATATAGCCGGAGCGCTAGGCCAGATTTGGCTGCAATATTCAATGTACAAGCGAGTGATTTATTTAAAAAATTTGCAAGATGGATTCTGACGGGAAAAATTGTCTGGCATTACGTAGAGAACCAATCTTCTTAGTAGCAGACATAGCAACTGATTCAATATAATCGTTCCATCCCATGTCAGGAGAAAATGTGACGCCAAGTAGGCGTAATGAGTTGCTCTCCTAGAGGTTAGAATCAGCCATGTTGATGGAGGGCAAAATGGTTCTCTATAATGATTAAAGGATAGCATTTTATTTTTGGAGGTAATAAATTTTACAAGACATTTCTTGCCCTAGTTAATAACTGACTGGAGGTAATTTTCGAGAGTAGCTGCCAGTTTTACTTTGTCGGACTTACTAGATATTAAGACCGGAGTAAATAGCTGTTTCATCAGCATAAATGTACATTGGATAGACCTGTTGGCTGGGCTAGAGGTTGAATCCTTCATGGAAATTGTCTTTTTGCATTTACTTTATAAATAAAAAATCATATTGCCGGTACTTTTTTTTAATCGGTATCACCCCATACAAGGCAATAAAGCCACTAAGACACAAGTGGATTACAGGGCGGGGAAGCATTAAGAACAGAATCATTAATTATGAGCGGGGAGAAGAAAGAGTAATTAGGAGCACAGTAGATAGCGAGTGACATCGCATTAAAATTTTTGCAGATTAAAGTTGACTGGAAAGCATGGAGCCGAAAGAGAGTTCTACAAGAGAGAAGTGCAAGAAAACAAATTGTTACCACAGAATTTACGGTTACATCTAGCTAGCTCAAATTTTAATAAGATTAGATATTATAAGCTGAAAGTGACATGATATATTGCTCATATAAATAAAAATATATATCCTGGTTATTTTTTCATCGATTGCCTACAACCATTCTTATTGGGAAAACATTGACTTACATAATAGAATCTGGCACACATACCGTGCGTGGTTTTGCACTAAATCTCATTCACACTTACACCACGTAATGTCAACATATACACATTGCATCTCGCTAATCCCGGGCTTGAAATTTTTTTTTCTTTCTATTTTTTCCCCTCCTTTTTCGTCTTTAAAAAGACAACTAGATAAACACGATTCTCAAACACTCTGCTCGAATATCCTCCTCGCATTTGCCGTAATGAGTTCCACAGTTTCTGCTCTTCGCAAACGGAAGTATCTCGCCAGTTTTCTTGCCGCTCCTTCTCCAATTCCACGCCCACCCGTTTGACAATCCCTTACCCTTTCTATCCCCTGTCCTACCCGTCAGCGAATCTCACCACCCACACTTCGTCTTCTAGCGTTTTTTTTTGTATCTGTTGACATATACAACTACCCCGACTGTGTTAAAACTTACGTACAGCGTCGTTGTTATTATTGCACAGAAGAAATAGGCAGGATTTGGAATTAACTGCGAAATCAGATAATTTCTCTGCCAAAGAATTTATCCAATGTAAGAATATACGACAAAAAACCCACCCCACCCGCTTCCTGCCTAATCCATACTCAAGGATTTTCTAAGGTAGATAGTGTTATGCCAGGGATATAAGTTAGGCTCAGTCAGTTATGTGCCATGCGTGATACACGCGTAGGCGATCATGTATCTTTCGATACATGACTGACAAGACAGATTTTTTTCCCGCACTAGGTTGCCATTTCTTTCTGCGGTAGACCAGTTGCTATCCAAGGCTATAGAATACGGTCTATAAATAGAAGGACGGACCGGGTTCTATAGAGGAAGAGGATTCATATCTTTCCCAAGGGTATTAGCACGTAAGTGAATGTAATGGATTCGACTGGAATTCGAACTCGGCTCTCCGATTCCTCAATCCGAGCCGCTATCCAATACTCCTGCTAATGGAGTATTGATACCCATACCTCCCTTGTCTGTCTTGATAAAACTTAAAAGTGTCTATGCGGTCTTGGATTATTTTCCATCTTACAACCCCTTTCCCATTGGCGAAATGTCGTGAATCCCTCGCTACTCTATCGCTATTTCAATGGCGTGTTCTGACAAGCTACATTCCTTAATCACGCAAGCCCTGCCCTTTACAATTGGGACCTGCCATGTAACACAATGTGAATCATTCTCATTCTCTTCATATTTAAAAAAAAAAAGTAAAAAGTAAATTCTATTCGAACAGCTTTTTTCCAAGAACTGCTGCTTTGCGGAACGTACTCCTGGTAGGATGTTTTCCCTATCGTTATAATCTTGACCTCTTCAAGTCTTAAATTAATCGTTATCTTTCTTACTATGAACATCACCTTGTGATTTCTTACGCTCATACAACACCACACAGTAACGCTCTACCTTGTGTGGCTCTTGGGCTTTGTATTTGGTGAAACTTAGTATTAAAAAAATCCGTATATAAAATGGGCAAGGCTAGAATATAACCCCAGATCAGTATATATCCCAAGTAATACTATTGCATGTTAGTCGGGGGTGCTGTGGATCATGCAATGTCACACGCCTGCAGAGATTTCTCGTGTGTATTCTACAGTCTTTAGTTTTATTCACATTCCTTGGTTTTCCCATTAATCTACCTAACTTGTAGATGGCTATCGATTTGGGTCAGCCAATACCTAATACTGTTCAGTGAAATCCTATCAGTCATGATCACGAGTTTGCAAACTAGAGTCAGGGCCGGTGAGTACTACGCCCGACCGAAGGAGTAACAAGCCTGATTGGAGCCCCAGGCAGTGTTTTATGACCCTTGTCAACACTTGCTTTTTTCTACCTATATTTATATACGTTGCAAATTAAGCACATCTGACTATTAAAGGATGAAACATTTTCGCGGATTTTGAAGTCATTCTGAGTTTTTGAGGATTTTTTTTGTCTAAATTGGTTATTTTTTCTTTATTGTTTTTGCTCTTGCTAAGTCTCGAGGCACGGTGGAGTAATGGATTGAGGAATCGGAGAGCCGAGTTCTAATTCCAGTCGAATCCATTACATTCACTTACGTGCTAATACCCTTGGGAAAGGTATGAATCCTCTTCTTCTCCCACCAGCTATGGGTAAATAGCAAGACAGACCGGGTTATATAGCCTTGGACGGCAACTGGTCTACCGTAGAAAGAAATGGCAACCTACTGCGGGAAAAAATCTGCCTCGTCAGTCATGTATCGAAAGATACATTATCGCCTAAGCGTGTATCATGCATGGCACATAAATCGAAAAAAACATATAAATTTCACTATTTTTATAACAATATTTCGGCAATATATCTTCAAGTTGTATTTAAGAACTGTATACAAGTATAAAAATATAACATTTTTTCTAGAATAATGTTCACCCTTAACAAGGTCCAAGAGCCACTCGAAGTAGAAAGTTACAAAGAAGGAGGCAAAAGGCACTGTTTATGAGAATATGTAGGGAAGATAATGACTAACTCAAGTATTGTATTAATCGGGGAATTATTCTCTTGGGAGTCGATTCCACAAGTAAATGCTCATGGGAAGAAGCTGTTCGAGTGGAACTTACACATCACCAATCAAATACGAAGAAAATAAGGTGGTTCCCTGCAATGTGTGTCGCATGTCGGCTCTTAACCGTGTGACGTCGTCCCCTGGTCGCAGCGCCAACCGTGTCGTTCTATCCCAGTCTACCACGGCAACAACTGTGACGTCCTACTTTGATTCCCAGTCTGCCTACCCACGTTGTGAATTGATCTAGGCAGAGGAAATCAATCAGTCGTCGGGGCCGTACTGCAAACCGAGTTCAACGGGGGTGATACCACACAAATATGCATAAAAGGCAATAAAATGAAATCTCAAAAGTTCAAAGTATCAAAGAAAAAGGTAACAAACTTTATGTCTAGTTGTTCGATACATAGGACTGCATCTATCTCCCGACCCGTTCTATGGATTGTGACACGTCGTTTTCCGCTAGGCAAGTTTTAACACTTCAAGTCGTCTGCTCTCTAAGAAATTGGTGTTTCGGTGGGTCTTTGGACGAAAGTCAAAAGAAAAACTTATTTCGGTGATCTGGATCTAAGTCGCTATTCAAAATAATTGTTCTTGGTTTGAAGAGATGGGTCCGGAAAGTGCGCGAATCCTGGTCAGCTATCTGCGAGGCTTGCCTCAACCGGAGACTGACTCTGGGAAATGCTGGGACTCGACTCATTTCTGCTCGTTGTGGCTTCGTTTATATGGGCGCCGACCAAAACCGGAGTGAGTTTGTCGGCGCCTGGGGGGTTCCTTGATAATTCTAAATACATATCCACCTCTCTGGTTAGGAATTTCCACCTTTTTCCATTTTTGGGAACCTTTCCTCACTCCCACCTTCTCATCATCCTTCAGAGGGGCGTGAACTGCCCTCCCCACATCTTCGTGGCAACCTCTCTTACTCATCCTCCAGATGGGCGGCAACAGCCTCCCTCGTGCATCACGTGATCACCACTCGACCAATGATGTCTTAGTCGGGCGTGGACGAATCTGCGGCTTTGTTTCAGGAAAAAAAAATATGTTGCTGAAAAAAAAAAAATTATCTCTTCCCTTTCCCTTTTCTTCCCCTTAATGGTTTATTATTTCTCCAGCCGCGAACGGGACAATATGACAATGGCGGTCATAACTCTTGTTCTACACGTGGTTTACGTCAGGTATTTTATCGCTAATTATCAGAATGTGTGGTCTTCTTGACACGGTCTCAAAAAAAACATCTCCAAAGTTCCAGTCAGTCTGTCGCCTCGAAGAAAGAAAGAAAACACATTCATTTTCTTTCGGTACAAATTCCTGATAACAAAATTTTATTATCGCAGGCCAAGAATGTTCCGTCGGACGTTCGCGGGTGGTTTTTTAATTTTTCATATCTGTCCAAGTCTTTTTAGTTGCCTGTTTTTCGTCACTTAACGAAATAACATTTTCATTTGAATCTTTTTTTCTTTGGCCAGCCGGTCTGTAGTTGATAATAAGATGTCTTCCCGTACCAATAGTTTGTTTTCATATCCTTAGATAACACAGCCGATGTCAAAACATATCTGATTCTTTCCTTCTTTCCCTTTCTTTTTACTCAGAATTTCCCTGTCATTGTAATGACACTCTTTCGCCATTTGTTACTTATCAAAATATCCTTTTATCCATTGTCTCTTAGCTGTGTGTGTTCTTGCTTATCACTCACGATTCGGTTCTTAGCCTCTCCTTTTCTTCTTTTCTTTATTTTCCCTTTCTGCCTCGTTAAATGGTGCCACAACCGTGAAGGTTAGAATTGGTGAAACTAAGGAATGCAATTCGTCCGAACACTTTCCATGGAAATAGCAACAGAGTAGCAACGTCTCGTCTGTGGGAAAGCGGTTGTAAGGGGGAGAACAATTAATTACCCACAAGGACGTGGAAACACTTTTGAACTCTCTCGAGACTGGATTTACTTACCCTGTATAACGAGAAAACTTAGAAGATTTTAAGATATGTGAGAATTTATTATCAGCAGATGCAACTTTAACATATGCCATGCAGACGGCACTGTGATGATGGCAAATTCACAAAGAAAACTGAAATAACTATTAGACAAGGTAACCAATATAAGCAAGAAAAAAATAATCCTGAACTGTGATACTATTTGTCGTTGCCGTGGTAAAACGGAAGAAGGTGTTGTTAAAACACAAGAAAGTGTTATGTGCTGAGACACATAGAAACAAGAAGAACCCCTGGGAAAAATTGAAGATTAAATTCACATATTAACTGCTTGAATTGTATGTTGAGCGGTTTGAACAATGGAAAAGTGACCCAGACTTAAGAGTCGATGTTTGATTGACGCACAGCTCAAAAGCGAAAATTTCATTTTCACTAAACAACGGATGTGAAGTTGATTCGAGACAGGAGTGATGAGGGAACTGAGAAAGAGGGAATTCCCTAAAGTTATGACGTAAACCGGAGGAGATTCACCGAAATCTCCTTAGCTCGCCATACCCCCATGCCAGTTTTTGGCATTTTCCATAAATACGAATGCGCGAAGCGAATTCCCCAGAGAGAGACGGGTCGGAGACGAGACAGAAAAGAGGTCACGTGATTGCATGCCGAAGAGAAGCTCCGACTTCAGCCTTGTGTCGAACTTTAGCAAAGCAGCAAACCAGATTTCTACCAGGTCGACGATATTACTACTTCTGATTTAGATGTGGGCTGGGATGATAAGTAATTGTATGCGAACAATTGATATAAACCAGTTATTGTATGGAGACTGTTATAAAATCAGCATTTACTTTTTTTCAGTTTATTCGAGTGTTAATTTTTTTCCCTGTACGTTATTGCCCTGCTTGGACCAGCCCAACACGAAAATACCTGCGATGATTTGATCTTGGATGCCTTATGATCTAAAAATCACACCATGGGATATGGTAGCTCTGGATTGAAGCGGTTACTTCAGCGACTACTCGCGATGTTGGAAGTCCTAAACGACCGACTGGGTTGTGTGGACGTTTACAGAACTGGAAGAAGGTAGAATGCATGGTTGTCAGCAAAAGGGACAACTTAACATGAGAGTTACGTATCGGGGACGTCTAAATCAAATAGGAGCATACATTTAACTATTTGCATGGTATACTTACAGATAACGGAATGTGTGGCACAGAAAACAAAGGTGCATGAGAATAATGAAGGATGTTTACCAGGAGATAAGCAGCGTTAAGAGATATCTATAGAAACAAAGAAATGATAATTAATGTCTAATATCTTATATATCAGTAAATGCTGGACAATTTCGTCACAACTGAAGAAAAGACTTGAAGCGACACGGATGTGGTTCTACGGACGAATATTAAGAATGAAGAGAAATAACGTTTTTTTTAAGAAAGAAGGTTTGAAGAATGTAATATTCACAGGACAGGAGTGAAGGAAATAGAACCAGATATAAAAAAAAACAAAAAAAAAACGAGTAACCAACACGACAATTTCGAGAAAATGCATAATAGAATCAGGAAAACCACTTGGCTAGGGACCAGTACCGCAGTGATGATAATGTCCTATGTGCTGTAGATGACTTTTTTGACCAACAGCATGAAAGCTTCTTCACCAAAGGAAATCAAACACTGCAACTCCGATGGAAGAAGTCTGTGGGAGGAAAGTGGGGGGGGCCTATGCTGAAAAATAAACCTCATCCGGTCACATTCCAAAAGAGTATCTTGGTCACCCTATGAGATTTTCAACCCACCCTCGTAGCTTTCATTTCTCGAAGCTAACTAAAAACGAAAATAAATGATCAAAATTTACCTAAATCACTAATGTGTTCAACAGAACCGCGTTTTTGAGCAGCTCCTTGCGCTCAGATAGCCTTATAGTAAGACTTTTAAATATGTAACTTTGTCGTACATGAAGTCAAAGTAATAGGGCACTCCCAGAAATCGAACTCGATACACTACCTATACTGCTGCTTGCTTATCTTGCGAAATGACGTTCTATGTTAAGCACGCGTATTATGAATCGGATGACAAGACCAACAGCAGAACATCTTTATGTGAAAATGGTATTGAACTTTTCTTCTAAGATTATAAGAATAGTGAAAGTCAGTATTTCTCCTGCAAATATATATATATATATATATATATATATATATATATATATATATATATGAGAGAGAGAGAGACAGAGACAGAGAGAGAGAGAGAGAGAGAGAGAGAGAGAGAGAGAGAGAATTAATATGAAAAAAGTTATAATATAGAGTTTTTTATAGCTAGGTAAAACCACTCATCGGAACAGATTCAACTCTGTTCCGATGAGTGGTTATACCTATATAATCACCAAATTCTGAAGTAAACATGAATTAAGTGAAAAAAAAATTTCATATTAATTCTATTCTAATTCTTCCATATTGAGCACTTTACCACAACGCCTGCTTGCCTTAAATGCCTCCTTATCAACAAACCAATAAAAAAACAGCAATTTTAGCTTCAAAAACAGTATTTAAAATTAACACAATATATATATATATATATATATATATATATATATATATATATATATATATTTTTGTGTATTTAGGTAGCAGTCCTTCTTTCATGCACATTTCATTGAATACGACAGACAAGGTGTTTTGATTTAGTTTTTATACAATTTCACATGTGATCTAATATTTTTTTCTTTTCAGATGATAAATTATATAAAAACTGTCCGATTGTTCTTTTTATCCGAGCGCTTTCGGCTATACATTTAGCCATTTTCAAGGTTGAAATATATTAACTGTTAACAAGAAATACTTTGTTGAATGTATGCATTTTTTATAATGTTTTTTATATATAATGTTTATATAATGTTTAATGAAAAGAAAAATTATTAGATCACAAGAAATTGTATAAAAAATTTAATCAAAGCACCTTGTCTGTCGTATTCAATGAAATGTGCATATATATATATATATATATATATATATATATATATATATATATATATATATACAGGCCGGTAAATGTTGTTTAATACTGTTTATTATAAACAGAGCATTTATTTAAATATTTGTGTCTATAAAAAGAATGTATAAACATAAAAATGTCTTAATATATATCTTTTAAAATGACGGAACGCTTTCTTTTAAAGGATCATTTTTCGTCCAACACTTCTTCACAAAGATTCGTTGGAACAACAATAATTAAAATAGATAAACCGAAAAAGGTAAATACGTGTTACAGAGGGCTCGGTTGGTTAAACATTTACGGTTTTTAGAAGCTGTTTACATCAAGCTTTATCGAACGACTTTGTGCGGGCAGACGAACTTTCTTTGTTTTCCGTGTCTCATCGGTAGGTCGTGAGTAAAAAAAAAAAATCTGTTTCATACTCACTAGGAGCTTATTTCCACCGATTTTTTTTGTTTTTAGTAATAAATTTATTTACCTTTTTCAGTTCCGCCGTTTTGATTATTGTTGTTCCAATGAAGCTTTCTGAAGAAATGTTGGATGAAAAAAGTTCCTTTAAAAGAATACGTTTCGTCATTTTCAGTACCATATACCTGTGGTACAAAATAATTGCTCATATGCAGTCATTCACAGACAGACTGTTTCGATGTATTACAGCGCATCAGTGTGATAAGACGTCCGGTTGCCTCTAGCTAGGATCGAAACCCGACTGACCTAGCGTCAACCGAGGATTCTACCCCTAGGCCGTTGGTGCACGGCAGGCACAAACGTGAATTTAAGCGTATTTATTTTTAGTTAAACACAGTGTTACACTGTGTTTAACTAAAAATAAATACGCTTAAATTCACGTTTGAGAGAACTCGATTCGATTTACCGAAGAGCATTGCATTATTAGCCATAATAGTCACTGTTTACAAATCCACACTTCCTCCCCAGAGAGCTCAACCGAAATAAATTTTTCAGGAGCATATATATATATATATATATATATATTCATCGAGTCTAGAAGAAACCTCAACATAATGCAGAAAGCACTGGACAGCCGTTCCGTTCTATATTTGGGACTCATCAGCAGTGAGCATCCACTATCGAGAATTAAAACCCAGACAGTTAGGTTGTCAAGCAAACATCATACCAACAGTTCCACTGTTTATTTTTAAATTACCTGATTAATTATAGATTCAATTTAATTTTTTCTAACGAAGCTCTATCGTTCTAAGAATTACAGATTTGAAATTTGAAAGAAGAATTCTCATTCGTTTGCTCAGAAATTGTATAGATTGTCGGCTAACCTGATGATTTCATTTTTTTTTTTTAATTTATTGAACTTTTCTTAATTTATTGAATATATACATATATATATATATGTGTGTGTGTGTGTGTGTGTGTGTGTGTGTGTATGGAATTTCCAGAAGAATATCGATCCAGGGAGAGTTCTATGTCGAAAGACAGAGCAAAGTTAATTATTAATTAAAGAATATCGAACGCTTAAAATCACATAGAGCTCTAAAAAGCAGCTCTCACTCTTCAAGGCCTACAAACTTTTTTTTTAAAGCTCTCATGAAATAAAAATTATTACCTATGGGATTTTAAGTATTTGATATTCTTTAATTAATAATAATAATAATAATAATAATAATATATATATATATATATATATATATATATATATCAAAAGTTAACCTTAAAACTTAATTTTTCTCAAAGCTTTCTTTATCATCATATATTTAGTACCGCATTTTGCACTGCTGTGTTCACCACTCCCCTTCATCTCTCTGTCTGTCTGTCTCTCTCTCTCTTTCTTTCTCTGTCTCTCTCTCGTTCTGAATTTACCCTTACAGCCTCGGCCACCGTCATTCCAGTCAACCTCTTAATATCCTCAAACTAAAATATGGGTGGTAGTCCCTGGAGCCATTTGCCTTCCACTGGACCCAGCAGAATGTCCATATCTGAGCCGCCTCGTCGCCTAATATGCCGAAAGTAGCGGAGCTTCTTTAGTGATACCTGCTCTCTCAATACGTACCTAATTATGAGGGTATCTAACACCCACTTACTTATTAGTGCGTCTCCCTGTTCATAGCACTCTAAGGCCTCTGCCCACATTTCGAAAGCATCAATCCGGTGTCTTTCATTCTTGGTCATTAACCATGACTCGCATTCGTAGCTGACGATGGCGATAGAAACATTAGTAATTTCAATTTTCTTTCATTTCTGTAATACCATTAACGCTTTTAGTTTGCATGAAAATATCACTCAAAGTGAATACGATCTCCTATCAAACTGAAGGTCGTATTCACTTCGCGTGAAACTTTTAGTAACGGTATAGATTTTGGGGGACAACCACTATTTCATGAGTATCTTCTAATGCAGTGTTAATGAGTTCTTCTTCTTTATGTGCCGTGTCCCCTTAGGACGTAAGCAATCATGGCTCTCCACAACTTCCTGTCCTTTGTAGCACTTAATAAATTTTATCTCTTTCTTATTTCCCCTAAACCCTGTTCCGCTATCCATTTATTCAAGCTCACTAATACGTTATTTTCCTCTGTCTCTCTTGCCTTCAATCTGCCCTGTGAGTATCAGATTTTCCAAACCCTCTTTCCTCATTATGTTCCCTAGAAATTTCAACTGTATCTTCCAGATGTTAAGTATAAGTTTTCTTTTTTGTTTCCATTTTCTCTAAAACTTCGTCGTTGCTCGCAAAATCGGTTCATGGTATTCTCAGCATATAACCACATTTCTATTGCTTCAAATCTCTCCTTCATCTTTGAGCAGATTTTCCAGCACTTACTGCCATACAAGAAGACAGTTTAGTACCCTTTTCATTGTTTCTAGCGAAGTATTTTTTTTATTTCTTAATATTCTGCTTAACTTTTGGAATGCATCGTTGGCTATCCCAATGTGTCTCCAGATTTCAGTAACGCACTTTCCGTCCTCCGTCACTTCCCAGATATTTAAATATTTTTACTTGTTTGATGTTGTTATCTCTGTGCTATTAAGAAAGAAAATTCAGATCTCAAAACCTCTAGTAAAATCTTCTACTCACAGGGCTATTTATGTTATTTGAGTGTACAGTAATTTATAACTATATAAATGAACTGTAAGCAAACAATCTGGGTTCGTCGGGGCGGCATGCGCCCACGCATGAATGTACATATTAATTTCATGTTTATATGGATATTTGCTGAAAATCCGTATCCGATTTATCTAATTGGTTCCGCATATTAGCTTTTAATTTTAAAAAAAATATCAATTAAATGTACCGTATTTATGTGCTTAAAATGCGAAAAAATATATATAAAAATCAATCCGTTTATACGATGTAGTACCCAAAACTTCGGAGAGTTTCAGACGCAAAATGACTTTTTCAAAGAAAGGTTCATAGAAAATAAAAAGTAAAATCATTTAGCTGAGATAAGGATAACCTTGAATAACTTGAAATATTTGTCACAACGTTTCGGCCGTTGTACGCTCCGGCCTTCTTCAGGTGGTTGGAATTTCGAACTGAACCCTTTATTTCGATCACTGGGGTAGACTGTTCTAGTTCCACGTGCCATGTCTGATGGATGTCAGTTATCTCTTGTTAATTCCCCTCTGAAAGTTCTCCACTGCCTTAACCGGGTAGTGAATTAGACTCTTTGGGTCCTGTCACTGGACCCAAAGATTGTGAGTTCAATACCCGGTTTAGGCAGTGGAGAACTTTCAGAGGGAAAATTAGCAGGAGATAACTGATAACTGCCTTGAGTGGCTCTTGGGGCTTGTATTGGGTGAACATTAGTAATAAAATGTTATTAGGTGTATGAAAATGATATATCCTATATGAAGAGATATTTAACTATTACGATGTGTCATAAGTAATTTCTGTTTTTCGGGAACCAATTGTAATAACGAAAGTATCCTCCTGACTACTAATCATAGGTAAGCAGTTAAGGATCCCTTCGACGTGGTGTAATGGTCAGCAAGCTTGTCTCGATAGAACATTTACGATTGAGTACTGAGTTCGATCCTCACTATGTGCTCTATATTTTCGGCCTTATGCCACATCTAAGCTAGGCTTAGAAAATCAACATACGTGGCAGTTAAGAATAATTCTACAGTACACTAACATACGGCAATGTTCGACGCAAAAGGCAGTGGATTGATAAGGATAAATCTCCACAACCAACTTCAAAAGCTGAGTTTCAAGAGTGTGGTGGGATCATTGATGTATTATTGAGTCAATGAAACAATAAATGCACATTTATAATGTCCATCAGTTTTCAACCTGTCAGTCATAGTGCCCTGGATAAATTTGGAACTCGTTTAGTCTGTTCTACTCCATCCGCCATATTTACCTGATTTTACACCAAGAGATTTTTAACTTTTTCGATCGCTGCAAAAAGCTCTAAAGAGGACAACTTTTTCTAATGAAAACCAGATTCAAGAGTTTATTGAAAATTTTTTAACATCAAAACCTGCGGAATTTCATTCAGTGGTTGATAACTGAACTGTCTGATAATTGGTAAAAAGCCATTGCAAATAACGGTGAATATATAATTGATTAAAATGTAATTGTACTTTATTTTTTTTTAAAATACACTGGCATAGGAATCTTTTGGGCCACCTTGGTAAATTAATTTATTTTCTTAATTTTACCCCCAAATCAAGAGTGATTATCAGTATGATTTTCTCAGTAAATTTTTGAGAGCCAGAAAAGTTACTGCATTTTTGTCAATGTTGTGTGGGGGATGATAGATGATTTTAAGCATAGTGATACTGAAAAATACCAAGCAGAAACACTGTGCTCCTAGCAAGATTTGTCTCTACTAAACCCCGTTCTGCTATTCATTTACACAAGCTCGTTAGGTATGTTATGCGCTGTTTTCGTCTGTTTCTCTTGCCTTCTATGTTCTGTGAGTATCAGATTTTCCAAGCCCTCTTTCCTCATTATGCACCCTAGAAATTTCAAGTTTCTCTTTCATAATTGTCCTTTTTGTTTCCATTTCCTCTAAAACCTCATCGTTGCTCACATGTTTAGTCCATAGTATTCTCAGCACCCTTCTGTAGAGCCACATTTCTGTTGCCTCAAGTTTTTTCTTCCTCTTGTACAACTTTCACTGCCATATAGGAGGGTCGTCATTACATGACTGTACAGTACACTTTTCTTTGTTTTAAACGAAAATTTCCTATTTCTTAATACTTTACTTAGCTTTTGGATGACATCTTTCGCCATCACGGTGGTCTTTGGGATTTTGGTTTCACACTTCGGGTTAGTCATCTAATTATACAAAAATAATTAACAATAATTATAATATTAGTTGTAATAATAGCCGTTTTCTTATAAGGAAACTTTCAGCTAACGTCGCTTGAAATTTATAAAATCTTTCTATTAAAACAAAGTTTCAGGAAAATAGGTTTCTCAAGTTACTGCTATTGCTCTTTCAGTATTAACGGAGATTTCCTTTTCTAACTTTTTGTTTGAAGTGGTGTGGACCTTCATAATTTTGAGCAAGTCATTATTTTAATAATCTAAATAAATAAATGGCTAATTCTGTCTGTCCGTCTGAAACAACTCTAATTCAGGCCACACTTGCTCTACATAGATATAATATACCATTTTGGAATGAGGATGATCCCGGGATCAAGAATGTGCCTTTCCCTTGAATATCTTGAATATCCAGCATTGGGATATGTGCCCCGATGAGAAGAGAACAGTTAAAAATTAAATTTTAAAATAATTGAAAAACAGTAGTGATTTTAAAAGTTTTTAATTTACATGGAGTTTAAAGTAACACAAAAACTTTGTCAATTGAAAAAAAATGTTTTAAATTAAGTTTAAAGTATCTCCAAAATTTTGTAAATTAAGGAAATCAATTTTATTTCTTTAAAATGCCAAGGAATCAGAATTAAAGTGAGGGGTTTCAGGACATGAGGCTTTGAAGTGCCACGGAGTTTGTGATTTTTAAAGAACTCAATTTTCGGCCTGAATTGCAATTTCTGCCCAAATCGGAGTTTTGACTAAAATCGCTTTTTTTGGGCGGAACTGGAAATTACAGCTCGAATCAGAGTTAAAATGAGGTTTTGAAGTCCCATTGAGTGAATTGAAGAATTCAAAGATATTTCTTCGAAATGACAATGAAAAATCCAAAGACCAGAGCTGTAAGAAAAAGGAAGAGAAGAGCAGAAGAAATATAAGAGGGAGGTACAAACTGTAAGGCAAGCAGATGCTGTAAACCATAAAACAAAAATCAAAAAAATCTGAAACATCAGATGGGTGCAAGGCAGGCAAGAAGCAAATGCTACAAGACAGATAAGATGAAGAGCATCTCAAAAATGAGAGGAGGTGCAAGCAAGGAGAGAAACAGATGCTGCAAGGCAGAGAAGACCAAGAGCTGCAGATGACAGTGAAACTTCATCAAGGAGAGAAGCAAATACAGCAAGGAAGAGAAGATCAATAGCTGCGGAGGATGACAGAGTTTATCAGGGAAAGAAAAAGATGCAGCAAACCATAGAAGAGCAAGATCTTTGGAAACATCTGATGAAAGACATGCCAGACAAGTTAGTGATAATCCCAATCAAAAGGAGTGTAGAATTTGTCCAAGCTGGCTTTTCAATACAACTAGTGTAACAGTGACTATTCAAATCATCCAAAGATATCTATTGGATCAATAATCATTCAGTGTACGCATTGTAATGCTCTCAGATTCAAGGATGAACCAGATGGGATGTGCTGTAAAAAAGGAAAAAATACAGTTGGAAGATCTACCAGTTCTTTCACGGCCATCGTTATCATTTCTGGATAGGAACTCAACTGAATCAAAATACTTCATCCAGCACACCAGACGCTACAATAACTGTTTTGCAATGGCCTCATTTGGAGCCAAAGTTGCTACCTTGCTAGAATGGAAAACACAACCGCAGGAGCTAGCTTAAAGGTTTTTTAAGCTAGTTATTAATAATGATGATAGTACCACTAGGAATAATGAATAAAAAGTAAGATTTAAAAATAAAACTAGATTATTATGGAAGCATATATTGTCTTCGAATAATTGGCTACCTGGAGAAATGAGAAGAAAACGATATCTTAAAAGAAAAATAATTCATCAACGGATAATAGTAGATCATTGTTCTACAAAAAAAACTTTAACGATCCCGCGTCCATGGTTTCGACTCCCGCGCCATCATGACCATCGAGGGTGTGCACGGGTCCGATCATTTGTCCAATGAGGAGCTTCACAGGAAGACAGGCCAGCTGAACATCTGCACCATCGCTCAGTGATATACGTTGGAATTCCGAACAGAAACATTTATTTAGTCCACAGGGGTAGATTGTTCTAGCTCGACGTGCCATGCCTTTTCTGAATATTTCGGTTCCAGCTAAATCCCTTTAGTCACTCAACTTTCCAAGTTTTTGCTCAAGTTTTTGCTCACCTCTGCTGTGGCTCGATCTTGAACTCACAACTCTTTGGATCAAGTCAATTTTGGATTAATTCGACCAACGCTCTAATCCACTGGGTCATGTGTCCTTGGCTTACTAAAAGGAATTAACTGAAACTGAAATATCCAGAAAAGGCATAACACTAAATCAAGAACTAGAACTACCCCCGTGGACTAAATAAAGGGTTCGATTTGAAATGACAACGTATATCACCTGGAGAAAGCCGGAGCTTACAACGACCGAAACGTCGTGGGTATGACAATAAACATGAGAACAACAGTCCGAACAATGTAACTAGTGCAAATAGTTACAATACCTCAACTCAGAATTATAGACAATTACCTATTTATAGTAAAATGACCAACAATATATTTTATCTGTAGTTGAAGGCATACAATTGCATTCAAAATATTTAGATTTCACCATTAAATAACCCATAGAAGTTGATAAGCTGCAAAAATCAAAATCAACCGAACGAATAAACAAACTTTTAGCTTACTCTTTAAAATCCATGCTTGGAGAAATTATTTATTGGGGTACATCTAAAATCTGTTCTACTTGTGTCATTGAAACATATGCAGGTTGTTTTGAGTCTGTTTTTGCATCGAATGCTTTTAATTAAGCGCATGGTTGCTCGAGCTATTTCCAAGTACAAAACCGAGCAATAAATTAGTTCGCACTAAACAAATAAAACAAAAAAAAAACAAAAAACGTTTGTATTGATTGGGGAATCTAGTAGGAAATGCTTAACTTAATTTTCGGAGTTAAATTTGATTTTCTTTCGAGGTGTCATTTGTTGTTCTTACGACGCCCAAGAAATTAAATTACGTCCTCGAAATATGATATTTTGGGGGTTAGTTTGTAATGTTATATAGTTTTTAATACTTATTCACTTATTTTTTTAAAACCTTTTTCTTTTCTTTTTTACGTTTTAGCATCCGTTTGCTCACAGTTCTTAATAAAAATAAATAAATGGCAATCATGTACGCAAATTACCGATGATTACACTAGCATTTTCTTGCATTCACCGCAGCTCCGCAGAATTAGCTCAGATGGTAGACCGTTCGCTTAGCATGTGAGAGGTACTGGGGTCGATACTCAGATTCTCCTATATGTATACTTTTAGGGGATGTGCGGTGTGGTGCAATGGATAACGGCTCGGAATGATAAATTGGAGAGCCGCGTTCGAATTCCAGTCGAAATTCGTTACATTCACTTACAAAAAGTTATTAATCTATCGCTTCCCTCCATGGGTTGAATAGCAGGTCGGAGTCGACCATTGATTGGCAACGAGTCTACCGCAGAAAGAAACGGCAGACTATTGCGGGAAATCTTCTGCCGCGTCAGTCATGAATCGAAACAGACATGATCGGCCAAGCGTGTATCACGTATGGCATTTACTTACTTACTGCAGCGTATTCATGTCTATGCGTGTTGCAAGGCAATACAAGCAGAAATTTGAGTCTCAGAAATTGGATAAACTTAAAAATAGAATATCTGCGATTAAAAGATATTTTCAAGACTTCAAATTTAAATTGGATATTATTTGCCTTTTTATGGGGAAATTTTTTTTCTATGATTTCTGATCTTGCTTCTTTAAAACTTTGGTCAGGTACATTTTCACTCAATACAATAATGAAACATACACCCTAAAAGAAAAAGAATAGACACTGAAACTCAAAGATGATATCAGTTGGATATCATTGATCATGGGGACAAAGATATATAATATATCCGACAGCGTAATTTCAACTCAAAAGTTCATGGAAGTATACACCATTGTAATACGTTCAAAGTTAGGCTGTTGTCCTATGAAAGTAAGTCGTAATCAGGTCACGTTATTTTAACTATACGTGTAATTAAGTGTTTTGTTTACCGATGAGTGTTCATAAAATAGGGTATCGTTCATGTTGATGAATCGGTCGATAGCCTTCGATACTCGGTCATTCGGGCCGTCAATAATTAGTCAGTGTAAGCAGAAGCTGACAATGTTAGAGTGGAGTGAAAGTTGTCCGAAACGTGAGACTCATATATCACTTTGGTTTTACCAACCATATGAAGGTCAGACGATTTGACTGAAAGAAAAAAAAATACACATCCTCGTTCAAACTCGCATTCTCGTTCTGTTCAAGAGTCTTAAAGCGAAAACTTAACAACTAAAACCTAAAAATGTTAGAACGTTATTTCAACCGAAATGTAAGAGATGACGGTCACCAACTTTTTTTAAAAAAAGTATAAAAATGAAGTATTTTATTACATTGGTATTCGAAGAGGTGTTCTAAGAAAAAACGTAAAGGAAATTATGTTTATGGTTTTCTTTTTAATGCATTTTTTCCTTGCAGGACGTGGGCGATGATGACTCTCTGCACAGTGTTTACATGTTATCTGCGAATTGCAATGCATTATTGAGAAAGTTGGTGAAGTGGTTTTCTGTTACCTTCCCCACGGTTTGAAATTCAAAATGTTCCTTCTCTTAGACGAAATACCCACCAAGAATGTTCCTTTTCTTAGACGAATTACCACTGTCTACTCTGCTATTTAATCCATAGTTGGATAGAGATGAAATTGGTTCACACCTTTCCCAACGGTATTTTTTTATACTAATATTCACTCAATACGAGGCCCAAGCGCCACTCAAGGTAGAATGTTATTCGGTGATGTTGTATGATCGCAAGAAAAGAGTGCCATGGGGTTATGCAGGAAAGATAGCGGTTAACACTAGACTTGAAGAGGACGAGATTGTAGTGATTGGGAAAATATTTTGACAGGAGTCTGTTCCAAAAAGCAACAGTTCTTGGGATGAAACTGTCCGAGTGGAACTTACTCCTTACTAATGGAATACGAAGGGAATGGGGATGATTCACACTTGTGTACGTGGCATGGCAGGTCCCAGTGGTAAAGGTCACGGGTGGTGGAACTCAGGAATTTAACTCGTCAGAACACATGCCATGGAAATATTAGGTTGGTGCAAAAATAATGACGGTTTTTGACGTTAAAAAATACGTCAAAAAACGTCATTATTTTTGCACCAACCTAATAGCAATAGAGCAGCTAGAGGCCCGCAACTTTTCGCCTGTAACAAAGAGGTTGTAGGGCGGAAAATAATTCCTCACCCACAACACCGCGCAGGCACTTGTGCAAAAGAAAACTCAACAGGCTAGATCGGAATTTGAACTCGGCTCGCCGATTCAACTTTCCGCGCTGATATCTATTACACTATCCGCGTTGACGATAATAACGCTTGCTTAAAAAGTATTGTATTGGTTTTTCGCAAATTTTGCATTATATTAGCGTTTCATTATAATATATAGAGTCCTTGGCATGAATCAGACTTACTTCTCTATAGATACAAAAAAAAAAGTTCGAAAAGTTTGTTTTTTTCTATTGCGCTCTGAAGAGCCAAAACAAAATTAACACTTGTAAATCTTTAAACAGCTCCTAACTACGATGACGATGTAAGATAACGAACACTGGATTGGTACAGGGTGATGGGGAGGTTGTAACTCAACAGATCAGACTGTCTGGCATATAAACCCGCTCTGACAGCTTAATTGTTAGCGCATGTATAAAAGTACGAACATTGGCACTATGTGGAAGACATGTTGACGCCGACAAGGATTTTCCTCAATGACGCCATAGCTTATCAGAAGGCAGATACTTTTATTGAAGAGTTTTGTTTGGAAAACACGCAAAATGATACAAATATAAAAAATAAATATGTAGATTTTCTGTTGACGTGTCACACGAAAGTTGGTTACTGGATTTTATTCACAGTAAACTGGTGTTAAAAAATAAGGTTTGTCGCTATACATTTAAGTACAAGCTTAAAAGACGCGCCCCGTGTGGAATAATTTAGCTCCTACGTATGGCTAATTAGGCCTCCAGTCTAAAACTAAAAGGACCTCTGGTTCAGCTTAGAAAACAGTAATGATAATTTTGTAGAAATAACTTTGAATTCCTCAATTCACTCCATGGAACTTCAAAACCTCACATTAACTCTGATTCGTGTTTTAAGTGCAATTCCGAGTAAAAGACCGAATCTCCGATTTGGACCGAAATTCCAATTAAGACCGAAAATTGAGTTTTTCAAATCACAAACTCCATGGAACTTGAACTGAGTTAAGTTCTTCAAATCACAAACTCTGCCGAACTTCAAAATCTCATATCACGAAACCTCTCACTTTAATTCATGTTCTTTGGTATTTTAAAGAAATAAAATTGATTTCCTCATTTCACAAAGTTTTGGAGATAATTTAAACTGAATTGAAAACAGAAATTTTTAAATTCAAAGTTTTTGTGTTACTTTAAACTCAATATAATTATAAAACTTAAAAATCTCTAATTTTTTTCAGTTATTAGGTTGGTTCCAAAATAATGTCGTTTTCTCACATGTGTTACTATCTGATAAAACGACATTATTTTTGCACCAACCTAATATTTTAAAATTTGAATTTTTAACAGTTCCCTCGTCATCCAAACACAAATATGTATGTTGTATGTTCAAGCATCATATGAAGAGCAGATATTCAATCCCGGGATCATCCTGATTCCAAAAAGGTATATATCTATGTAGAGCAAATGTGGCCACAAATAAAAGGGTTTTTAGACACACGGACGGACAGACATAATTTGCTTTTATTTATTTGGATTTGATAAAGCTAGCTTGGACATTCATGAGTCAATCCCGCCAACCATCATGGTCTTGCATCAAGGTCAGAAGGTCATTAGGAGGATATTCTGTGTCATAACATAGTAGGTCAATATAGATGGTTGCTTGGCGACCTACCCATCTTGTAACATGGCTAGGTCTCCAGGGAAGTAGATCACTCACAAGTTCTTGTTTTGCTCGCCAGCAGCGTTCTTCAAAACGTATTCTGCGATCGCTATATATATATATATATATATATATATATATATTGCATCAACATACATTTATTTCTGTCTGACGCGTCAAATATGTATGTATGTGTGTGTACACTTTAACATTTTAAACATATATGTGAGCTAAGGAAGATATCTGACTGAAAAAAATTAAAGCTTGTGCTTTTGAAGTGATTGAATAATTTGAAGTCACTGACTTTGACTGGATAAGATTATTTAAATCACTAACCTGGGAAGAGACGTTTGTATTTGGTAACACCAACAGAATGTTGAGATTTTAGTACAAGCAGCATTACTAAACATGGCAGGTACGTACTACTCCTGAACTCCCCGATTTGATTTTTACTACTTACATTTATATACGTTACAAATTAAACTAAGCGCAACTGACTATTAAACAATGAAAATGAATAAATTTATTGAAACAAAACAATTACAATTGACCACTGATGACAATTCCAGAACAACGTAACTATAAACAATTTTTTTCTAACCTCTGCCAGCCGCAGTGATGGAGAAAGCATTACCTCGAACCATCGCCAGTGAGACACGCTGCAGGAGCTACTCCGTTTCGCGAGGCTCGTCCCTTAATCGAGACGCAATCGCGCCAATCCTCCGAAGGAACGCCATCGAATGAGGGCCAATAACCCCTGAAGTCTCCACTGCCACAGGGGTAAAAACAAAAAAATCTATCAGCAAAAGAAGAATATTTAACTATTTTTTTCATCTCTGCGTCCCGGGCGGCAGACCCCGGCTCAACCGCGGAACTGATCAAACTACTGACCGAAAATGTATCCGCACAGGTCGCATCCCAAATCAACGACTTCCCCATTTTAAAAGGGAAAATGGTAATGAAATCCGGCCGCTTTCCATCACCGCGGTCGAGGCCTACAGGTTCGATTTGGGAAGGGAACCCAGCTGGATCCAAACCTCTTTTGATGATGTCGTTAATGGCTGCATGCCGTGGAAAGCGACCGGCAGTACGACGACAGGAGAGAGGATGCAAACCAAACCCATCGATCGAGGCTCCACATCTGCATCTGTGACGCTCACATAATTTGAGTCCAAGACGGATCCCGACTCCGAATCAAGAGCACTCATCATCTAGAAAGGTACCGGTAGATGAAGAGGGCACTGCGTTGAGCCAGGCCCCACTACTCGATTGCGAAGCAGATAGTAGACAGGCGAGGCGATGCTGATCCAGAGAGAGTCTCAAATTAGTAAAATTGGCCTCGCATTTTATTTTATCCCAGATTTTTTGTTTTGATGTGTCTAGTGGGAGAGAAAGTAATTCTTAAGTCCAGACTCTGCAAGCTTGTTCAAAAGAACTACCTGAGAAACACTGAGACGAACCACCGAGTATCTCATCAATTAATTCGTGACTGGACGAAAGTGATGTTGGAAGGGCCAAATCTACCGCTGATCGAAGGCCCAGGCCTCCGAAACTCAAAGGGAGTTTTGCCTGCCTCCAGCCTGTGTCGTCGAAATTGACGTTGCAAATTAGCTCCGCACATCTCTTCTGTGATATATCTATCTCATTTAAGAAATCCTGTTCGAGGTAGCAAGGGGCACTTCAGAGAGTGTAGAGGAAACTCGGTAGCGAAAAACTGTTCTTCAAGAGGAAGAGGGCTGGGTGTGCATCAGTTAGTTGCAATTTCTCAGTCATTCTTCTTAGAATGACATGCTTAGTATCCAAATACTCTCGAATGGCTGGAAAGACTGGAGAACCAAGAATATGTAATTCCTCCTTAGGTGTTATTTTAATTAATATCCTCAAGGATGAGTTTCCCGGATAGCACTCTCGAAATCATCTGCAGTATAATTCAAGTTTATTATCTCTGACTTGGACGAGTTAAATCTCAAGTCCAAGCAGAGATAAAGCAGGAATAACTCGTCGGAGATCAGCAGCTACGGCCTCGACGGATCCTCCCAACGTTGCATCAAGATACCATATATTGAAAGGAGAATTAATGGAACGAGCTACCCCGTCAATAGCCATCGCAAATAGTAGCGGACCAAGTGGATCACCTTGCTGGATTCCAGTAGCAGAAGAGATAATATTGTCGGAGGCGATCAACATACTTGGATGACTATACGAAAGATGAGCCAGTTTAAATATGGAAGAATGAAATGTTTTCATGTATTTTGACGTCATTCAGTGGATCTTTTTTTTTTATTAGTTCAGTCCGTCAATTTGTTTCGCTCATGCTGAATCTCTAAAAGCACTACATAAAATGAACTATTTTTTATATATAATGTTTAATATGTTAAAATTCTTCAACGTTTTAGCAAGAAAAATCACAAGTTCATATTAAAAATTGCCGCAAAACATTGTTGATTTATTTAAGATGGAATGATCTGTCATGACATGTATCTAATTTGTATTAAGATCCAATTTTCAATTTTTCTAGTTGAATTGTTCACCTATATTGCATATGATCTATTATTTTACATTAGGTTACAATAAAATTTGTATTTTATATGAATATTACCTTATGAAAATTGAGATGTAGTAGAGTGGAAGTTTCGGGGTGGGGTATCATAGATTCGGGTGGGGACAAGAGACCCTTGCACTGTCCCTGAAATATCGTATATACTAATCATCCCCACAAAAAAAAGAATCTATCATTAAAAAAAATTAAAAAAATAAAATATTTTCCTTCAATAAATATTCATTAAATCATTACTTTGAATCAATCATAGTGTTCAATTATTAATATGCGGATCTCATAATTCGTTTGAAATGAAAGTAAACCTCTTGGAGTGATCTTGCACTCTTGTACAGTAAATGTAGTTACCTTCAAAATAAGCGTTGCCTAAGTTTCAAATGAATTTTTTTTTAAATGAAAATTTTTTCTTGAAGCTTTAATTTTAATTTCAAACTAATAAATTAAAATTTCAAGTTAATAAGTTAAATTTAACACTCCTAATAGACAAAAATGCTTTGGTATATTTCAAACCGAATTTAAATTGAATTGATCGGAATCTTTTTCTACTTATCACTAAAATCGTCCATATTGACAGATCTGTCAACATAAAATAATTGTCTTTATTAAAAAAAAAACTTTCAAAAATAAAATGCATTTTTCTAACACGATATTTGAGGAAAATTGGCTGATTCAAAGTTTAATTAATCTGAATTAAAACAAATATTACTTTTAGTTTAAAATATTACAGAAAAGCATCTTTTGATGGAGTGTTGTGTGATGCTTGGGAAATTTAAATAAGGGGGACAAAACTGAAGAAATTCCTTGAGGCATACAATGTAAACGCTTTATTAAAAATATATTTTTAACTACCCAGTAATCTTCAAAATTTAAGAAAACGTTTTAAACAAACACATCGGATTTATTTAACCATTACAGCGAGACTATCCTAAGAAGACTACCAGGATTTATTATAGGTGAAAACAGACTTAGTAATATAAGATACGAAGATGACACCGTGCTGATTTCAGATACAGAAAGAAAACTGCAGGAAATCCAAAATAAGGTAGCAAAACAAAACAGCAATAAAGGACTATCAATTGTAAGAAAAATGTATGGTCGTCAGCAAAAGAGACAGAGCAAGACGCCAGCTATGAATTGGAGACGTCAAAATCAAGCAAGTACAGAAATTTAAATATCTGAAAAGTGTTTTGACAGACGACGGAATATGTGACATAGAAAGGTGCACTGGGATAGCGAATGGTAACATTAGCCGTTTCCTTACAAGGAAATATTCAGTATTCATTAACCGAGTAACCGGTGATACTTTTGAGTGAAATTTATAAAATCCATTAAAAAAAGAAATAGGTTTTTCAGGTTCAGGTATTGTTACTACTTTTTCCAGTATTGATGGGAGCTTCCTTCCTAAACTTTTCTTTCGAGTTGTGTTAGACGTCACCATCTTGTTTATGTCATTTTTTTCGGTTCGAATTACATGTGTTATTCATTTTAGTTGTTCATGCTGTTTAAAGTTCTCGGGTGGCGTGGTTTCTGCTATTTGGTACTGTTCTTTCTTTGTGATTCTATAACGCCTGTCCACGAGGTTTCCAAAAAGATGTTAACTCAAAGCCATTTTTAGTCATTGATTTGAGAAAGCCTTCCAAAAGCTAGACAAACACTTAAGAAACGGGACATTTTCGTAATAAAAAAAGAAAAAAAAAACTTCTATGTAACATTAATCTTTCTATATAGCAGTAGATGCTGGACAATTTCCTCACAAATAAGTGGAGACTTGAAGCAATAGAAATGTGGTTCTACAGGAGGATGCTGAGAATTTAACTCTCCCAGGACATACTAAAGTCTAGAAGGAAACAGAGAGTAACTAGCTAATGGACTTGTGTAAATGGATGGAAAACAGGGACTAAAAAGGATAGTAAAAAAACAAACATTGCTAAGAGCGACAAAGGAAATGAAGTTGTGGAGAGCTATTATCGGGGACACAACAAATAAAAGAAGAATAATGTGTTAGGTTGGTGCAAAAATAATGACGTAATAATGTCGTTTTTGACGTATTTTTTAACGTCAAAAAACGACATTAATACGTCATTATTTTTGCACCAACCTAATAAATATTTATTCAAGCGTAGCGTCTAGAACTCCAAGAAAAATCATTCATATTTTATTCAAACAAGTGAAACCTTTCGTGATGTTATTAGCACAACGCCTTAGCCAATCAATATATATGTTAAAAATAGTTCAGATTATCATCAGAATAAAATGATCAAATCGATCGTCTTTTGTTGACAATTCGATTTTTGCCCATATTTTGATTTCTCTGGTTTGTTTTTAAGGGATATCAACCTTTTGCAGGTCATTTAAAGCCTGAAAATATTTTTAGAATGTAAGAATCTTTTGGGGATAATAATGATTTACTTATACAACTTACTAATTAACCCATATCTGGGGAGAAGAGGTGAATTCATACCTTTCCCAACTGGAATTCGATCATGCCCCTCCGTTTTCCACTTCTGAGCTGTTATCCATTACATCACCAGTACATGCAAGCTTACAGTACCTGGTATTCCCAAACGGTCACCCATCTAGGTACTGAGAAGGCTTGACATTGCTTAAAATCGGGGACCCACGTGAACCGGTGTTTCAACATGATACGGCCGTAAGTCCGACAGATATCTCTGTGCCGTGTTTCAATATGTTTTGACTATAACATGCCATTATAATTCACGGAGAGAATATTTGATGAGTGAGAATTTAGACAAATCACTCTCCCATTATTGCAAAGAGCAATAACTGTAAAAGGTTGTTGTATCTGCTGTCTAGACAAAATCCAGCGTATATCCGTACATAGCAAAAAATATGGACAAAATTTACGTCGCTTGAATTTTACTTGAATTTGAATATTTAAAATTTCTTAATGAAGTCGGGAAGAACTGAACCGGCGAACCGAGTTCGAATTCAGGCTGAGGTTTCTGTTCAATTTGCACTAATAGTCCTGGTAAAGGCATGGATTCACTTCTCCCTGGACTCTGTCCCATTGTCAAGTACCTTGAAATAATGCCGTATCAATGGTATCAGTGTGTAAGGGAAAAGAAAGTTAATAAATGAGAACCCTTGCGTAAACCACTCTCCCATAACTATCTCATCTGCTCAGGTAGGATCAACCAAAAAGCTGTTATTCCCATTGTCAGCCTTGACGTGGAATTTTTTTTTTTTTTTTTTTTACCTAAGAAACATAGATACTGCATGTCAATGCAAAGAGATTTTTGCTCCGGTGAAAATTGAATTTTTCCTTCTCCTGCGTGATTGTTGGTAAAGGGAAGGAAAGTAAAGCTGGTAATAATCATGAAACTTCTAAAATGCTTTATCTTCATTTAAGCAGATAAGTGAACGTCTTATTCTATGTTGTTTTCCTTCAAGACCTCGGCGATCATGACTCTCCACAGCTTTCTAGCTAGAAGTAATATTTGTTTCCTTATTATCTTTCCCAGACGCTGGTCAGTGATCCATTTACACAAGCTTGTTAGGTATGTTACTTGCTGTTACCTTTAGCCTTTACTTGCCTTTGATATATCCTTTAAGTTTCACCTTCTCCAAGCCCCCTTTCCTCATCAGAAATTAGTTGTCTCTTACTGAGTACAAATGTCTCTTTTGTTTACATTTTCTTTAAAACCTCATTTCTTACATCCTCTGTCCATGTTATTCTCAGCATCCTTTTGAGCGACCATGATAAAGGCCAAATTATTATGGTGATTTTCTAAACATTAGATGTGGCACAAGGCCTAAAGTATGGGCACGCAGTGAGAATCGAACTCACTATTCAATCATAATTGACAAGGCCAATTTTTATGCTCATAAAACTAGGTTTTCAAAAGGACACACCTTGTCAAGTACTCGCAACTTTGGCTTGTTGTCCATCCTCTTGTGAGGTGGACAACAAGCTCTCTAGCACCTGCTTTCGGTCCTTGTAGAGAGGAAGTACAGCCAATCGATAACGAATAAGAGGAAAGACGTAAGTGGTAGACGTCTCAGCTCTAACCTTTACGGACTGCCTTTCTGAACTTTGTTTGCAGACCAATTCTTCTTCAGCTGAAGACCGGGCCCGAACCACACACCGAGAATGTGGACAGGTCCGTCTGTCCAACTAAAGTGTCCCGGAAGCGTAATCCCCTTCCAGGCACCTAACTGCAAGCCGCAAGACTTGTTGCAGTGAATCTTGCCCCGCCCCCGTGACCATTTCGTAACGGTCAAGTGCCTTCTGTACCACCTCAATGTCGCTGAGGCACGACACAAAAATGGATACGCCATCGCTCCAGGGACAACGAGCTTACGTAGGGCCGAACTGCACGCCTTCTCCCTTAGGCAGGAAAAACAGGAGCTCCAACGCCAGTGCGTAAAGTAGAGGCGACAGAGAACAACCCAGTCGGACCGGCCGTGACAGCGCAAAAGCGCGCGACCGCTTTCCGTTCACCTCTACCACAGCACTGGGAGTGGGCCGATACAGGATGCTGATCCACTTGCAGAAATCGGGTTTGAATCTGTCGTCTTTTACACCCTCTAGGATCGTTCGGATCAGATGCAGGTTGCTCTGAATTGTTCGGCCCTTCGCAGCACAAGTCTGCTCAGGTCCCAACAAACTCCCGTTTTCTCCTGGGAAGCTTGTGCGAATACGCTTCCTCCTCCGAAGGAATGCCGACCAAGGTGAAAACGACGGCGGCGGCTGCTCAGCGACGGCGACAGTGCAAACGACTTAGACGGCAGGGCGACGGTGAGGATCGCGGTGATAAGAAAAGCAAAGTTAAAGATCAGCGAAAGTTGATGCAAAAGCGAGAGAAAGCAAAGATAACACGCGAGGCAGCGAAAGCCCAAGGCCTAGGCTGCAGTAAGGCGTCAATTACCGTCTTCGCGACGCTAACCGAACAAACTCGAACTTCTTATTCTTAAACAAAGTTAGAAACGATATAAAAACAATAATTAATAGGATTAGTTTCATTTTCGAATTTGATTTTTTGATTTTTTTCTAAAAAATCGAAAATCGGCACTTCGGTCGTTCACTTTTGACGCCGACCACTGCTTTTGACGGCGACCGCGAACGAAAGCTGGTCTGCCGCCTCGCGAGCCAAAATCTTTAACTCTGTGTTTAGCAGAGTTACGGAGCTGTTATCTAAATCTCGCCCAACACCCTTTCCCTTTTAGAACAGCGTGATCACATCCCTGGAGATTTGTTCGTGGACAGACCCCTATCGGAACCAGTTGTTGAACAATCAAAATCGGAACAAATTCGTAGGGCAGACGATCAAGTCCCGGAGACTTGCCACTGCCGACCCTCTTCAATGACAAGTGAATTTCACTCTCTGTGATCTCCCTCTCGCAGCTAGCCACTTCAGTCAGCTCAAGCCGAGGAAAGTAAACCAAATAGTTGCGAAACTCATCGCCACAGAGTCCAGGCTCCTTGGTAAAACGGCTCTCGAAATGCCACCGAAATGCCTCCCATATGTCTTTGGTATACCTCGGGATACGCCCCTCCAGGTTATCGACTTCCCGAATGTAACGATCAGAACCTCGACGGATCTCTTGCTTGCGGAATTCTGCGCCCATGTTCACAGCTCCGTTAGAATCTTATTTAACCTATGTCTAACTACCTGACCTTGCTATTGCCTGCTAGCCTCACGCTCCAGAGCTTGCCTGGCTAAACCTATCTCTGGGGAATACCCCAGCCTCCGCCCAGGACAGACTATCCTTAAGAGACTTCACCTTTTTAGTCTTATCTAGGGCGAGTCGTTGGCTATATTCGGTGGTGGAAGTTCTAAGCCTCTCCCACCACCTATTCCCAATAACCGCCCCGACTCGTTCCAGCTGCACTAATCTAGTCAGCTGTTGCCGGAAATCCCGCCTGTCCAGTAAAGACAGATTGAACTTCTAGCATCCAGACATTCTAGGCTTAGTACCTAACACCATTCGGGCACAAACGAATCTGTGGTCCGAATAGTCTAAACGGTGATAATCAAGCAACTCTAGATCGACCCTTCTTACTAACATTCTATCCAGTTAACTGGCTACCCGGTTAGACGACCACTTAAGAGCCCACGCCTACATCTCCCGCCCAGAATGATCGACCCAAACGCCGATCAGGTCGACCAGGCGACAATCGCCGGAACTCCCACTAGCTCCCCGCCCTCTATCTTGGGGTTCAGGATGGCATCCAATTTTCCCATTAAGGCTAAGCGCAACGAATCCACCAGGAACGGCCTCAGCTCCAGGAAAAAATGGATACACGCTCCGTCTGATCATTTAGACGCATAAACCTCAAAGATTGGAAATTGGGCCCCGGATCGACATGGACAAGGTACATCCTTGGATCCCGGGAACGTTTTACTAACAAGGAAACAGCTCTGGTCAACCCCCCCCCCCATATGTTGAAAAGACAACAAAGTCGCTAGACAACACACAAGCATCAATGTCGCAAACAAATTTTGAAAAAAATATTAGCATCAATAGAAAAAAAATATTACCAGCAATACATTTTTGGAAAAAAAATGTTACCAGTAATAAAAAAAAAATGTCGGCATTAAATAACCCATTGAGCTTGATATGCCGTAAAATAAACCAAACCAAACCAAATTCCTTTAAAACATCGAATAAAAATTATGTGGCTATTCGGAAAGTAATGTATTTCAGTACCATGAGTTATGAGTCAACCAGCCACAGCAAACTCAAGGTTAAATGGTAGGAAACTGCAACTAGAATTGATTTATCATCTCTTCTTCACATGTCCCGCGGCAACACAAAAAATAGCAATGGGGTGAACGACCCTCCAGAACAATGAGGATCTTCCGGCTCCTACATGTCAAAATGTCGGGTACCTCCAAAAAATACTTACCGGACATTGTCACCTGCAGGATGCAATGCCTGTTTTACTTCTCACTGCCGTACATTCCTCCACCTACCTATATTCTGTGAAGAAGAGTCCCACAAAGTCCTCCTCTATATCCATGGACACGATGCTCAGTGATCTTGGTCCTTCGAGTGCCTGTATACTCAGTTTGCATCCTCACTGAATTGGTGGTGAGAATGCATGCCGCTAGTGTTTTAGCCTTCTCTTCTGATGTCAACAAGATGTCCCACATTGCGTTTGACCTTCTTGCCAACACATTCACTGCGATGTTCAGGCACATGAGTTGTTCCTCCATTTCTTCCCTACTATCACCCACCAACTTCCTGGTATTTACATCAGATGTCAGTAGGGAAATTGTTCTTTTTGAAATTTCCTCCAGGCTGAATGGCCGAGAGTTCATAGCCTGAAATGTACTTCTGGTACTTTTCTCGTATCGCTATGTAATATTCAGACCCCTTTCTTTTGGGTCTAACCGCTGTCCATACTGAGGTATGTGGAGTTGCTGCTTAATCCAGCTGCTGAGACACCTCGGCCATTTTGGCCAGGGCCACACACAAAAACAAATAGCTCACAGGACAATCACATGTAATAACTAGGCAGTACAAAAATTAAGCAAAATAAAACAAAAAATGTACAAATAAAACTTTCAAAATAAAGTTTTGCTTCAGGAAGAAAGGCAAACAAAATAACACAGAAAATAAAATACAAATTAAAAATTAAATACAAAAGAATAACTAAACTATAGAATAACAAAAGGGGATTACAGAAAAGAAAATATAAAGAAAAAGGAAAGAAAAGGAAAAAGAAAATTAAGTTCACTTAAAAGAAAAGAATGAGAAACACCTAGACTGAAAATGTACACACTCTTTCACAATGATAGTCCGTGCTTGTCCGAGCCAAACCCCGACCCGCCTTCGTTAAAAAACAGTCCGGGCGAGGTAGAAAAATAAACGATTTCTAATTCGAAAACACCAACCGCTTTTATTGACGGAAGAATTTTTTTTCATTGGTCGACAGGTGGGAGAACTCACACAATATTAGCATATCCCATATGAATTTATGGCAACACCTGCGACTGGCTTGTTTCTGTTTGGATTATTTTGTCTTCGGCATATCGTACAGAACACAGTGATTATCTCTTTCGCCACAGAAAAGCTGTAAGTGCTAAATCTGGTGAGTATAGAGGATGCAGAAGACCCCTCCCCCATCCTAATAATCTTATTTTTTCTTGAATTTGTTTTGCTGTCTTTGAATTGTCATGCTGGAGAATAGAACCTTTTCTATTTACTAAAACAAGACACTTTCAATGTAATTCTTTGATTACTCGATTTAATAGTTGGCAGTAAATATTTTCAGTGATGGTCCTTCCATGTTCCACTAGCTTTCATATTCCACCAGACACAAAGCTAGGACTTCTGTTGAAGGAGCCCTAGTTTTGGTGTTGGCACTCCTTTCTCGTTTCGTGAGAGACACTGTCCTTTTCATTTTCTGTTGACATGAAAAACCTACTTTCCATCACTGGAAAAAAAATTGATGTAAAAATGAAAGGTTGGCATTCCTTTATACCAAAACTTGCTTGAAATGTGAAAGTGTCACATTTCGTAGAAAACGGACTGGGAGAGAAACACACTCCTGTATATAACAGACGGATAAAGTTAAATTGTTATTTCTTAACATACTTGAACCTCTTGGGTTTTTCTTTTATTTGCTTGTTTTTCTTTACACTTGTGCGATATCACCTTCAGTCTGGACTCAGTTTATACTATGGCCCAACGTCTGATTGATCTTGTCTACCTAAGATCAAAATCACAACGTGGATAGCTTAGACTTGAGATTGAAGCAGTTACTCTAGTAACCAGACATTGGAAGTGAGCTGGGAACGACAGAGTTGGTATCGAACCGGCACAGCTAGTGTGAAGCCGTTAACATCGAAGACCAGAATTCGACCCTGGACGGGCCAGTGTCACACATTGGTATCCTGACAAATGGATTCTGCCGAGTAGCGACAACCAGCGATCGACCGGGACGCAGGCTGGTGGTAGCGACTAAAAGTCAACCCCAAAATGCTGGTGGAAGAAACATTACAGCTTCGCGCCGAGACTGGGAGTTGACCACGGGCTGACAGCTCAGTGTCACACAAATAAAATTCTATAGGTTCTAAATCTGATGAGTATGGAGAATGCAGAAGAACCTCCTATCCATATGCTCTTTTTTTTTTTCTTGGGTTTGTTTTACAGGCTGTGCCCTTGTATTGTCATACTGGATAATAACAGATTTTCTGTTTAATCAAGGCATTTTCGACGCACCACTTTCTATTATTTTTAGTCATTTCATTCCAAGTAATGCAATAAAGCTACTAAGACACAAGGGCTAACTGAGTGTCAGAGAATATGAGAAAAAAAACATTATTAAGAAGAGAGAGAACAAGAAAAGATCAGGAATTAAGAAAATAGAAGATCGTGATTGACATTGCATTTACATTTTTCAAGGTCAAAGTTGACTGGAAAGCAAAAAGAGTTCCACAAGCGAGAAGTACAAAAAATAGCTGCTAGCATAGTACTTATGGTTATATCTAGCCATTTCAATTGTAAAATGATGAGACCTTGCTGCCAATCTAGTACTGCGCTTCAATTCATAAATTCTAGATACCATAGAGGAAGTTTCATCCGAACAATTACCATGAAAATATTTATAGAAAAGGCACAGGGAAATCATGTTACGGCGCTAGGAAAGTGACTGAAGCCGAGATGCCAGTTCAGAACCAATAACATTGCAGATTCTTTAGATTTTATCAAAAATTTCTATATACATAGCAGAAGCACCAGAACAGATGTGGTAGTAATATTCAATACATGGACGAATGGTAAACTTATAAATGTGTAAGATAGATTCTGCTGAGAAAAATTGTCAGAATTTATCATTACACATTTATACACGATCAAACTGATGGCAGTAAACATCTGCAGTGACGTTCATGTCATGTTGCAGTAGCTTGTAATGGATAATATCTTTCATATTCCACCAGACACAAACCAATGATTTCTGTGGGTGGAATCCTGCTTGTGATGTTCGCATTGGTTTTAGCTATTCTCTTTTTTGCTTTCTGTTGATATGCAAAACACATTTTTCATCGCCTGGAACAATGCGATGCAAAAATGTAATGTTGATATTCTTGGTCAAACGACTGCTACAGATGGTGTGGGGGTGAGTTCAATTCTTAAGCATCAAGAACCTAATTTTCCCCTTTGCAAGTTTTCCAAATCAAACTCTGAAATGCACCATAAACAACACATTGTCGGGGAAGTAATGAATTATTTACCACCCAACAACCTATTTCCCACAGGCCCAACATCACAAACCTATCGATCCCTGGAACGACCTGCTACATTCATTAGTTTCACCAGTTCATACTTTTACATCTAAGACCCACCATGTCATGTAAATAGGTGCCAACAAGCCTTATTTCCTTTGTACTCCATTGGTAAGTGTTGTGGATTCCGAGATGAAAAGTCGGTCTCCAACAAATGACAAACGCAAGTATTTAAGATAAGAAATTAAATGTATTTACACAAAATACAAAAGGTAATGCTGTTAGTATTAGTTTGGTGCAAAAATAATGACGGTTTTTGACGTTAAAAAATACCTCAAAAACCGTCATTATTTTTGCACCAACCTAATCAATCCAGGAACGCCGGTTAGTATTAATCAAAGATCGCTATATACAGTCTCGAAGTAAACTTCCTTAGAGACGGGCGTGCTTGTAACTGTGACTTCTACCTCCAACTCAATCACAATGTCTATGTCTATGTCCTTTCAACTCCGTTCCTCTTCTCTATATTCTGACTAACTGAGGGTATTTAACGGCAGCAGGTCGAGTCCACTTATCAAAAAGGGGTGGACCCCATAATAGTAAGAATGACGTTTCATTGGGCAGCATCTTCTCAAGAATGGCTGTTTTGTGGAACAGATTCCCGAGTATATGATTCTTCGACCGCTACGACCTTAACCTCTTCAATTCTATGGTCAATCGTAAGGGTCTATCTTAAATATTTTGATAATCAACAATTCTTACGACCATAAACAAGCCCATTTATTAAATCTCTACCTTGAGTGACTCTTGGGCTTTGTATTGTGCAAACAGTAACGTAAAAAGATATGATAAACGCATTCTAAACACAGTATCCTACAAATGAACATTGGTTAGTTGACTCATAATTCATAGCGATGAACTACGGCATTACTTTCCGAACACACTAATAATAAAAATCCTGATTACTACGTCTTGGAATAATGATGTGTGTACTAATCAAACAGGCTGCTAATACTCTGAGTTCAATCTTCACCTAAAGCTAAGCTTCATAAATATATTAGGTTGGTGCAAAAATAATGTCGTTTTTGACGATTTTTTTTATTATCGTTCAGCCATTTATCCAACTTTTTTGACTTCCCTATTTGCTTTAAATGGCGAACGACTGTTGAGTGGTCGACCTCGAGTTCAACAGCAACTTTTCGTGTGGTTTTGCGAGGATCGGCTTCAATTAAGGCTTTCAAATGTTCGTTATCAACCGCAGTTGGCCGGCCGCGACCGTCTTCATCTTCGAGGCTCTCGTCACCATTGCGAAATTTCTAGAACCACCGTTGTGCCACACATTCGTTAGTGGTTCCTGGGTCAAACGCATCATTGATATCACGAGCTGTCACGGCAACTTTTCGGCCTAGTTTGAACTGGAACAAGAAAATCGTGTGGATTTGAATTTTGTCCATGCTGTCGAAAAGCCTACAAAAAATGAATGAAGAGATTGAGAACGGTAACGAATAACACGATTCGATAGAGCGAAAAACGCGCTTCAAAATGATATATAACATGGCTATATATATTAATGAATTAATTCAGAAATCATATATAAAAGTAACATATGTGAGAAAACGACATTATTTTTGCACCAACCTAATAATATTTTTAAAAGACCTTTCTTTAAAACTTCTAACAACATGACTAGTGTTTCTCTTATTTTGAAATACTGAAAACATTGACAAAAAAAAAGAAATTGTTTCACTGATTAACAACAACGAGCAAAACATCTGGTTTGAATAGAGAAATGCATAAAATACAAAAACAATAAAAATAATAATGTTCGACTGTGTTAAAAATGTTCTAGGAAATATAAAAGAATGTAAAATGGGAATTTGAGATCCGGGTAGGCCAGCCCACCTAACAAAAAAATGCCGGATCTGTTTGTTATCAAGATGAAAAAGAGATACTGCCAGATCTTGACGTGGCTCTCAAGAAGTTGATAGACTGAAGATAAAAGAAAATGAAAAATAGAAATATGTCTTCTACCCCCCCACTCACCCTAGAACTAAAGAATTTGTGAAATATAGCAGTTTCCCATAATAATGGCCAAAGGTTTTCTTCGGTTTAGCGAGAAACAAATCTCTGCGCGTCCTGGGTATGACGATAAACTGCATCCGGCAGCAATTGCTGGTGTTCCCAGGTACACTCTGACCCGGGGTGGTAGCACCTGTTAAGCTCGCAACTATGGATAAATAGTTGATCCCCACCCCCAACTGGGGTCAAAACACTATGAAAATATAAAAATAGGTTTTAATACCAGCAATACTTTTTGCAAAAAATTATTGCTAGCAATGAATTTTTGAAGGAAAAAATTATTACCAGCAATACATTATTAGGAGCAGTACATTTTAAGAAAAATACCAGCAATACTTTCTTTAAAAGAAAAATTACCAGCAATACATTTTTTTTAAAAATATTACCAGCAGTACATTTTTGAAAAAAAAAAAAAAAACATATTACCGACAATACATTTTTGGGAAAACTATTACCAGCAATAAAAATCTTGTCGGCACTAAATAACCCATTGAGTTTGATATGCTGTAAAACAAAACAAACCAAACTAAACCAGTCAAATTTCGACAAGATAAGACATTTCAGCGAGATATGACATATCTCAGCGGAATAAAACAAATCTCAACGAAATAAGACAAGTCTCAACAAGTTAAAACTCGTTTCAGCGAGATAAAACATATAACAGCGAGATAAAACATATAACAGCGAGATAAATCAAATCTCAGCGAGATAAAACATATCTCAGTCGGATATAACAAATCTCAGCAAGATAAAACAAATATCAGCAATATGAAACAAATCTCAACGAGACAAAACAAGCCTCAGTGAGATAAGACGAATCACAGCGAGATAAGATATACAGTGGAACCTCAGTTCACGAATTTAATTCGTTCCTGAAGGCCGTTCGTAACGCGAAATGTTCGTAAACCGAAACTATTTTTTCAATAGAAATCAATGTAGCGAAAAAAGTCACAAAATTGGAAAAGAAAAGCACGCCACAACACACGAATGTATACAACACGGCGGTTGACTCAGAAATTATTCCGTTCGGGTTAACTCGGTTCGGCAACGTTGTTCGAGAAGCGAAATTTTGTTCGATAACCGAGGCATTTTCATCTCGAATTCTCTGTTCGAAAACCGATTTGTTCGACATGTGAGACGTTCGAGAACCGAGGTTGCACTGTATATCAACGAGATAAAACATCTCAGTGAAATAAAACAAATCTCCACGAGATAAAACAAGTACCTGCGAGATGAGACAAATCTCAACGAGATAAGAAAACTCTCAGTGAGAAACAAATTTTACACGTTCGAACATTCCTTATACTTTGTACATAAATTACATAACTTCGTTTTTTCATTTGTGTTTTTTATTCGCATTCCTAAAATAAAAACGCATATATTTTACTATCGTTCACCCAATGCAAGAACCAAGAGCCGCTCAAGGTAGAGGGCTACTGAATGTTTTAAGGACATAAAGGGTGGAGGAAGGAGTGCATATTATGCGCATATGTACGATAGATATCGTTTGACCCTTGATTAGAAGAGATTAAGATTCTAGATGTTGTGGAATCATCTTCTCGGGAGTTTGTTCCACAAAGTGACAATTCTGTGGAAGAAACTGTTTGAATAGAACTTCCTCCTTACCAAAGGAATGTTCAATATGTTGTTTTTCAGTTAAGACTAAACGTTCGTAATACCACCCAACGAAAAAAACAGAACGAACCTTTTCGGATTCCCCTCTCCGACTAAACCCTAGAGATGTGACTTGAAGAAGGTTCAAGGAATAGTTGATACTGTCCAAAATATGTCAACACCGTGGTCGGGTCGGCAAGACTGTTGAGTTAGATGCTGTAAACTTTATGGTGTGTTCCGCAAGAATGGTGTGTTTCACATAGAATAATAATAATAATAATAATAATAATAATAATAATAATAATAATAACAGCCCCAGTATCTGTCTATATTTCTGAGATGAGGTGTTATGTACACTATTTACATTATTCGGACACATGGCACAATGGATAAAGGCTTTAGTTAGATCGGAAAATTCGGCCAATGTCCGCTCCGGCCTTCTTCAGGTGGTTGGAATGTCGAACTGAACCCTTTATTTCGCTCACTGGGGTAGACTGTTCTAGTTCCATGTGCCATGTCTAATGGATGTCAGTTATCAGTTATCTCCTGTTAATTCCCCTCTCCAAGTTCTCCACTGCCATAACCAGGTATTGAACTCACACTCTTTGGGTCCCGTCACTAAATTACACTCATTCCTGACTCTTACACAACAAAGTCCAAAATTATATATCGCCATTTTAAATGAAGGTTGCTGCTATTATATTGTGGGATATTTAAAAATAACAAAGCCGAATGAGTTCAGATTAGTTGTGCGTTTAAACATAGGTAAATTTGTGAGGATTTAATAGATTTGTATTTATAATCCGACGTTTCTCTTACTATAAACGTTATATTTAGTGGATACACGTATTCGAATAGTCATTTTAAAAAGTATATCTGACGTATATTGGCCTGGAATTTTGAAAATCTTTCTACCGGAGGGACAATCATTTTATTAGAATCTCTCAAAAACCAACACACGTGGACGTCAATTACACCATTTAAAAATAAAGATATCTACTCAAACAAGTATATCCACTAAATATAACGTTTATAGTAATAAGAAACATATATATATATATATATATATATATATATATATATATATATATATATATATATACATATATATATATATATATATATATATTATAATTTTTACATACGAACAAAACAACTTACTACAAAGATGCATTTTTGTTTCGATGCGCATGAATCTCGACTGGTGAGAACAAAAAAAAGTAAGCTGTTTTGTCCGTAAACGTAATTATCATAATAAATAATTATTGCTCTACTTTTGGTACTAGGCCCTCTTTTGAATTAATGCTGTGAACGTTAAAATTTATATTATTTTCGATCTTATTACATTCGTATATATATATATATATATATATATATATATAGATATATATATATGTATATATATATATATATTCGCGAAGTATTTATAATAAAAGTAAAATTATGCATAAAGTAAAATATGCTTTAGGTAACGGTGTTTTACATATTTTCAATAATTAAAAATAAATAAATAAACCTACGGAAATTTTTTCAGAATCCACGTTACAGGATTATCGAACCAATAAGCAATGGCTTTCGTTGATTTTCCAATGACATCTTCTGATATAAAATTCTTAAATCATATTCTTCTTTAACAGAAACGTCGATAGAACGTCAGTTTGGGTTCACCATCTTGTTTTCTGACAATTAAAACCACTGTTTTGTTTCTAAAGATTCACAGAGAATGTTCGAGACCCATAGAATCGATTATATGAATTATGAACAATTCCTGCATTTTCTGCAAGTAAGTGTTCTATAGTACGACAACAAGAGCAACTGGATCAAAAATTAACAAAATATTCAATTTTCCTTGTTTGTCGTATTCAATCACATACACAGACACACACACACACATCGTCTGAGTATCAGCAATTAACAAAGCCACCTGCGCTAATGCAAAGCTCTTCAGTAAAATGAATGGGGTAATCCGGCTGATTGGCATTTGTTTACATTCATTAAAAAAATACGCTAGATTTAGCTGCTTAACTCTGCCGAATGAAGATAGCTCAGTGATAGAAACTCTGACTGACACCAAATAGGTTGGGTTTCAATCCTAGCTTGATGCATTTGGATATCTAGTCGCACTGAGGAGCTGCGATACAGCGAAAACAGTACTATCTGCGAATGATATTATAGATAGATAGATAGATAGATAGATGGGTTTAGTTTGATTTCTTTCGAAGATGTCTAAGATTTTTCACATGTATCGCAAGTTATGCTAAAACAGCCAGTCAGTAGGCAGAGTATATATATCAGTACTATTCCATGTTTGCCATATATGTCTGCAATACTCCATTTCGACCCGATATGGCAACAATACATCATTTTGATATAACTCTTGCGAGGATAAAGCATGGCAGGAATCAGAATGAACATTATGTTATAGATTTTCATTATAAGCATTTTTCCTGCTTTTCCGTATCTAGCTTTATTTATGTGAGGTAGCTGATAACCTTTACACGACCATTTTTAGTAAGGTTGCTGCCATCTCCTTTCTCATTGTAAGAAATATGCTAAAATGAATCTAACAGAGTCAATGTTCCATCTGTAGAAAACACGATGTAAATCATCCACCTATAACCTTGCAAATTTAGAAATTTACAATAATTTATACGTCCGAAGACTTTTGCACGATACTGTATAATTCTAAAAACACCTCATCCCAAAATTTCAGGCAAAAATGTCTTTTCTAATCTCTGCACCTTCTTGATCTCACGTTTCCCACTGACATGAAGTAGAAGTATTATATCGAATCAATTCCTAGGTCTACAGCTAAAAAAAGTTGGTTTGCTACGTCATGCTAGAAAATTTTCTCATCAAAATCCATCTTATACGTTTTTAAGTCTACCATTCGTCTGTGCATCAAATATTGCTGCCACATCTGTTCTGGTGCATCTGCTATATATCTAGAGATTCTTGACAAAATCCAAAAAAGAATCTGTAATGTTATCGGCCTGGGATCTCGGCTTCAGTCTCTTTTCCCACTGCTGTAACGTGTGCCTTTTCTATAAATGTTTTCATGGCAATTGTTCTGATGAGTTCTTCTCTTTAGTAACTTGACTTTACGCATTTAAGCGCAGTGCTAGATTGGCACCTAGGTCTCATAATTTCACTGTTGATGTTGCTAGATGTAACCGTAAGCTGTGTCTTAACAGTTCCTTGTCTTGCCCGCGGAACTCTTTCAGTTTCTTGCTTTTCAGTCAATTACCATCGTCAAAAATTTAAATGCAACGTCAGTTGTTATCATTTTACAATCGAAATTGCTAGTTGTAACAATAACGTCTGTGCTAATAGTTTCTTCTGTCGCACTTCCCGTTTGTTGAACTCTTTTCCGACTTCCTGCTTTCCAATTAACTATAATCTTCAAAAATGTCAATCATCATCGTCTGTCTCCTTAATTCCTGTTCTTTTATTTCCCTGTTTGTTACTTTTGCTCTCAATAACTAGCATCTTAGTGGTTCTGTTCGCCTTGCTTGGGAGTGAAATGATTAAAAAAGGATCATTAAATACGAGCCATTTTCTTAAATATATATATATATATATATATATATATATATATATATATATATATATATATATATATATATATATATATATATATATATATATATTACAGCCGTTTGGACAGGTAATAATAACGATTGAGTCAATGAAGTGTGATTCGCCTTCTTAATAACTGAAAACATATTTCTAGCAATACTTTTGAGAAAACGACATTATTTTTGCACCAACCTAATAATTAACCCATAGCTGGATGGGAGAAGAGATGGATTCATACCTTTCCCAAGGCTATTTGCGCGTAAGTGAATATAAAGAATCCAACTAGAATTGGAACTCGGTCCCCCGATTAACAATTCCAAGCCATTATCCATTACACCACCCGCACATCCAAGCTTACAGCACCTGGTATTTCCAAGTGGTCACCCATCTAGGTGCTGACCCGGTTCGACGTTGTTTAACTTTGGTGATCGTACGAGAACAGGTGTTTCAAGGTGAAGTAAGCATAAAATCAAAAAGAAACAGTTGAAATTTCTAGGACGCATAATGAGGAAAGAAGGTCTGGAGAATTTGACACTCACAAGACATACTGAAGGCAAGAGGTGCAGAGGGAAACCTACTTAACAAGCTTGTGCAAATGGATAGTAAAAAAAAGGGAGTGGTGGATACTGAATAGACAAACATTACTAGCTACAATTGAGAGTAAGTAGTGGAGAACAGTGATCACCCACGGCCCGAAGGGATACGGTATATAGAAGATGTTATTTTATCAGCACTGTAAAGACATTCACCACTGTTGAATTCCTAATTGCCAATATTGTATATCACTTCGTGTTTTTTTTTTTTTTTTTATGTGCCGTGTTCTTTTTGGGCGTGGACAGTAACGGCTCTTTACATCTTCCTATCCTTCGTAGCTCTTAGCAATGCTTGTCTTTTTACTATCTTCCTACGATCTGTTTTACACAAGCTACTACTCCACACTACTCCACAGCTACATGAACGGCTTAGTCGTACATAAAGCTATAACCGGAGCACTCAGTGTGATTTGTGAACTGATCTGGGAGAGAAGTTTGCTTACCATCCCGCCGTAGTTTCTAGTTATGGCGTGATTTGTGTGAACGGTTATATAGAGAAAGAAATATTAAGTGACTGTGGTTTGATAATCCCAGTTGAATTGGGAGTAACAACACTGATTTGAATGATTAAACGCTCATAATTGAGCTTACAGAAATAAGGCAAAAGAAATTCGAGACTTGGATGAGGTGAAGGGACAGAATTTACCAACGTAAATTTCTTACATATTCGCTTTTAACTCCAACTGTCAATATTTCACGTAACTTAGATTTGGCACAAAGTTACAATTACGAAGCATTCAGCAAGGAATGAACTCACATCTCAATAGTAATACAACCAGCAAGCCATTTTGATACGACGAATTGCCCCTGCTATGAGACTAAAACTACTTAGGTTGGCATAGAACAGTTCATTTCGAGTACTTCGACGTGGTGTAAGGGTTAGTAAGATCAATTATGACTGAATAGTGAGTTCGATCCTCAATGGGATTTTCCATACTTTCGGCCTTCTGCCACATCTAAGCAACGCTTAGGAAACCTCAGGGCACCTCGGCGTGGTGTAATGGTTAGCAACTTGTCGCACTAGCACAATTACGACTGAGTAGTGAGTTCGATTCTCACTGGATGCCCCACACTTTCAGCCTTGTGCCACATCTAAGCTACGCTTCAAAAATCATTGAGGCACTTCGACGCGGTATAATAGTTAGTCAAGCTTGTCTCGCTAGATTGATTACGACAGAATAGTGAGTTCGATCTTCAATGGGATTCTCCATATTTTCGGCCTTGTGCCACGTCTAAACTACGCGTAGAAAATCACCATAGAAAAATTAACTAGCCGGAACTGAGTTTTTACAAAAGGAAACGCTCACAAGTGAAAACAAATATTTTTAAAATGATTGAAATTTTAAAGCAATGTATTTTTTTAAAAAACGTACACCGCGGCGCACTGTTGTGCTCCGAGATGAAATTAAGAGCGATGTAAACGAGCAAGATTATATTTCAAAATGTGAAAAATACAAAATTAAATTGGTAATAAAGTTCATAACTGTCAATTACAACTAGAGAAGTCGCTTGGTTCCATTTACGGTCTTGTTATTTTAGAGGGAGGGCATCAAGTACATGAGGACAGTCTGAGCTGACTGTATGCAGTGTAACGAGCCCACAGTTTCGTAGTTGGCCCCACATGGAATATATACAAAGACCGCCAAATATATCTTTACATGTTCCGAAGTACTATAAGAGTAAAAAACAAAAAACATTTAGGAACCACTGTATTAAAGTGTATTAAATGCATATTCGTTTATTGCATTTCTCATAGCTGATAGAGAACCTCTCACAATCTCCAGTCTTTCTGAACCTTTTATAATGCTCTAAGTAGTAGTAAGTAAATAATAATGTATTTTCGAGGTACAACTCTTTTAATTGATCAAAGATTCATCGTTATGGGATTACCCCACTTGTCTGCCAGGAGACATTCGCTAGCGGCCGTTAGGCGTTGTTGTATAAAGCACTATATAAAGAAAAGGATTCTCTCTCTCTCCTTTTTTTATTTCCCGGGATTTACACGGTTCGGTCATTTATTGGTACCTGGGTATCGTATATGATTCAGTGGAGACTGAGAGTTCGTTCAGGGTATAACACAAGGTTGTAGTTGATGTAGACTCGCGGGAGAAAATCAACACGCATATGTTGTCATCGATAGTTAGCCTCTACTGCTATTGCTGGTTTCGTCACTGGCCGAAGGCATCGCTGTTGATGGAAGTGCATTGGTGTCGCTGCTAATGCTCTGGGCACTCGTGTAGTTTGCCGCGTTCGGTTAAGCTTGCCTGTCATGGGATCTGTCGCTAATGCCAGGCGGGTTGAATTTGCCTACGTGGTTGGAAACGAAGTTGGTTTTATAGTGTCTCAGAAACGTAACGGAGCCGGACGAAATTAAGGTCTGTTTTTGTTATATGAGATCATGGATGTCGAAGTGACACTTCCGTTTGAGTTAAAGAATTGGAGTTCCGACAGGGTACGGCAAACAAAACAATATGCAAACGCCCTAAGCTAATATTAGGTTGGTGCAAAAATAATGTCGTTTTCTCACATGTGAGAAAACGACATTATTTTTGCACCAACCTAATAACACTGCCAAGCCAACAAGTAACTCTTCTCAAATATAAGTATCAACATCTTTAATACGAACTAATAAGGGCATTTATATTATATTATGTATATTTTTCAGACGGGCAAACACGCATGTACACACAAATAGCTATTTCCTCGGTGTTTATTAAATTAACTGAAATATCTGAACAATTTCCTACACTCGCCATTGTTTATGTCGAAACCCATGTCTTTCTACTATAGACTATGAACGTGTGTGACAAGGCTTTATACTAAGTCACTAATAGTATACATTCTATGTACAAACCTTGGCATAGTCTGACACAAGTCCAAAAGAGTTCTTTTTTGAGGTCATAGTCTGGAAGAAATTGTTAACCATCTCACTACGGCAATCGTATATGGACTGCAATTACAGCAAAAAGAAGCGGAGACGTTGAGAATTATTGTCAAAAAGAAAAAAAGTGGAGACCTTCGATATAAATCATATGTGATGCGGGGAGGCAAAGCCATGTCTGCAAAGACAAAAGATAACCGTCTGCTCCGTACAAAGCGCTTGTCTGGAATATTTGTTCTTTTTTTCTCTTGAAAAATATTGATGAGAACGAAAAGGTCAACCTAAGAATTGGCAAAGGGTTATACAAAGACACTAAGGACGTTCCAACGATCATGGAGACACAGTTTCCAGCATCTGTGATGTCTCTGGGAGTCGTGAGCAGCGAGAAAGACGTTATAGCTCTTTACTTCTATCCTCGGGGCTTAAGTGTAAATGTTGCTGACTATAAGGAGACGTTGGAGAGGGTTATGAGGCCTTAGATAGAAAATGTGTGCAAAAGAAGACCGAACACCTACCAACATGACTCCATCTCATAAAGCCAAGATGACTCAAGAATGGATGAGATACAATTTCCAGGATCACGTCAATCCAAACATATGGACTCTTTGCTCCCTGGCCTTGAATCAGTTTGGCTACAACGCATGGGTTGTAGTCAAGAGGGAAGTCTATCAAAGCCCCATAACCAGTGGTGGCATCCTACCGGTTCGCGTAAACCGATTCTTAGAATTATAAAAGCTTAGCGAACAGGTTGTTGGATTATCCGAAAATAATCTTATATATTAATAGCCGATATATAATCGCTAAAAATATAATGAATACCATTGCTGTATGTTCTTAGAAGACAGAATGTGCCGTCACGATATTTTGTTACGTCATTGCTGAAACTTTTCCTCTTCTCCTGCTCAGATTTTGAATGAACCATTCTAAAACATTATCTGTCTTGTCAGGGTAGCTTAGAATACGCCAACTACATCCACGGCAGACGGGTAAGACTCTCACCAAAGGGGCCAACTCCTGGGTGGATACTTTCAGATTCAATCTACCTTTTTTATTGTAGTACGTCTACATTTTTTACTCTAGTGCAAAACTGAACCAATGTCTACCTTTTCCTTTCTACCTTACGTGCTAATACCCTTTCCCAAAGGTATTAGCACGCAAGTGAATGCAATTTCTTCTTCTCTCCCCAGCTATGGGTAAATAGCAGGACAGACCGGGTTCTATAGCCTTGGATGGTCTACCGCAGAAAGAAATGGCAACCTACTGCAGGAAAAAAATCTATCGCCTAAGCGTGTATCACGCCTGGCACATAACTGACTGAAAGATCATTTGAAGAAATTATATGCCCAGGGACTTTGATGACGAATCTCTATGGTTTGATAAATCTTATTTTCCCCTTTTGATGACAGTTTTGTTACACTCATAAGAGGATAGGGTTTCCCGGTGTAAAAGAAAATATTAAGAAATATTAATTATAATAATCATCATTGTAATTCATAATAATAACTAATGCTAATACTTGCCTATCAGATATTGAAGAATAAAAGATAAATGCTGGGATTTTAAAAAATATATAAAAATCGTTTATTCTCTCGATTACATGCGCAGATAGTGTAACGGATATCAGCATGGAAAGTGAAATCGGAGGACAGAGTTCAAATTTCGAGTTAGTCTACTGTTTTCACTTTCACACAAATACCTTTGGGAAATGCATATGTATCCTCACCTCAGTAGCTATGGGTTAAATAGTAGTGTAGATTTGGCTCTAAATTCTTGAGTGGCAACTAATTTAAAAGGAAAATTCTGAATTCCAAACCGTGGACAGGGCAGCGGGAAACCACCCCACTATCTTTCCCAAGAATGCATGGCAATTCACAGATAAAGCAAAGGAATATGTGACGATATCAATCCTTCATCGAACTCCGTCCTGGGCTCTCCTCTTTGTTTCAGTCCATTTGCTTCTCTATTCATTTTAATTCCAACATCTCCAGGTATGTCTTGGACTTCTCTCTGTTGATTCCAGATAAAGGCTGAGTGAGTGATACTGTATGCTGATTTCAATGAAGTCGTATCAAGTGGTTGGAGAAAATAAGCAATGGCGATATGTTTGGATTTTAATGACTTGTTGAAAGGTTCCCGTAGCTTAAGGACTGCGATGAGAAGCAGTTGAAATTAAGATGAAGGAAACACTACGTCCTGAAGAGACATAGCATTAATAATATTCTGTGTGTAAAAGTTTTATTTTAAAATTACACGCGAAAAAAAGATAGAAAAGTTTTAACTGAGACCAGGATTGTAGACCCCCTGAAAATTGCAATCATTTAGTCTGCGAGGATTCTCCGAAAATTTTTTGAGTTGTGATGAGTCTTCATGACACCATGCCTCAATAAAAGCATTTCCATTGACTGCAACACTATATAATAATAATAATAATAATAATAAACAATTGATCATCTCGTAGCAGGTTGCACGGTATTGGCACCCACTGAATATAAACCCGGCATGACAGAGTTGGCCAATATCATCACTGGAAAATCTGAAACTTCTACGGGAAGGGAACTGAAAGAAATTGGTATGAACACCACCCAGACCGGTTACGGAGATAAAACCTGTTACAACTTTATGGGACTACACAATTCACACAGACAGAACAATCAAAGCTAACCGCCAAGACATTGTTATTAGAGACCACAAACAAAAAAAAGTGTCTCTTTATTGATATGGCAGTTCCTGCGGACTGCAATGTATCTTTGAAGATCTTCAAGAAGCTATCAAAATACAAGGAACTTGAAATCGAAATCTCAAAACTGTGGCACATGGGAACCTCAACAATCTCTGTTGTAGTTGGAGTCCTCGGATTGGTTGGAAAAGATTCAGGTAGACTAATTGAAGGGATTCCTGAAAGTTCATGCCTTTAAAGAAATACAAAAAAATGTTCTCACGAGTACAGCCCACACCTTACGAAGGGCTTTATCTATGTAAAATGTTTTTTTTTTTTTTTTGTTTTTGTTTTTTGTCAGTGGAAAATGGCATTATTCTTAACCTTAGGTCTCTGGTCAGGACCCGCAAGGAAATGTGTACACACCAGAAATCAAAGGAAATAATAATAATAATAATAATAATAATAATAATAATAATAATAATAATAATTACATGTAAATAATTAATCTGTCGAATCTTTTACAGAATCAATAAAATCTGTCGGATCTTTATTTTTATTTTATTTTTTTTTTTTTTTTACATACCTACGAAGCGAAATAAATTCTACTGAGAAGGATGTGAAAATTTGCATAGCTAATGCCCGGGCCGTCTTGAACAAAAATGAATGTTATCTGGAAATCTGATCTATCAGATAACCTCAGATGGAGATTTTTTTCGCGCTACTGTAGAGGTTTTAATGTATGGTGCCACCGCTTGGACATTGACTAAAACCCTTGAGTCTAAGCTTGATGGAACCTACACTTAGATGCTGGGAGCTATACTTAACATCTCTTAAAGACAACATTAAACTAAGTCACAGCTCTATGGACTTACTCCTGATATTTCTAAAATCTTACGCGAACGCAGAATACGCTTTGCAAGATATTGCTGACGAGTAAAATAAGAACTTGCTAGTGATCTACTGTTCTGGACACCTAGCCATGGCGCAAGACGGATGATCGCCCAGCAGTCATCTACATTGATCAAGCTATGTTAAGATACAGAATACCACCCTAATGACCTTCCAACTATGATGCAGGATCGTGATGGTTGGCGTGATTAAACTCATGAATGTCCGAGCTAGCTCGACCGAATAAAAATAATAAACAAGATCAAAATGGCAGCTGAACCGTCGTTAACAGGGGCAAAAAATGGATGGTCAATTTTAACGTCTCCAAAGTTAAACATCTCTCCATTAATCAAAAAATGGATGGTCAATTTTAACGTCTCCAAAGTTAAACATCTCTCCATTAATCATCTGAGAGACCTCTTTCTGCCTTCCATCAGCATGGCTGATGCTATCCTCCAAGAAAATGACATTATGCCTTCTTAGCCTAACATTCTCAGCTGACATGAGATGGAAAAGCTACATTGTATCCATCACTAGATCAGCTGCTAAGAAAGTTGGTTTACTGTGTCAGGCAAGGTAATTTTTTCTTCGGAATCTCTCTTGCATATCTACCATTCAACCATGCCTAGAATATTTCTGCTATATATGATCAGGTGCCCCTGCTATTTTCCTGGAGCTCCTTGATAAGATCCAAAGAAGAATCAGCAATATTATTGGTCCTGATCTGGCAGCTCGGCTTCAGTCACTTGCCCACTACCGTAAGGTTACCTCTCTGTGGCTTTTTTATAAATACTTTCATGGTAATTGTTTGGATGAGCTCTTCGCTATGGTACCTAGATTTTATGAATTTAACTGCAATAGTAGAGAGGCATCGAGATCTCATGACTTTACAATTGAGCTATCCAGATGTATCCGGAACCTCTATGCTAACAGTTTCTTATCTCGCATTTCTCATTTGTAGAACTTCCTCTCGGTTCCATGATTTCCAGCCAACTTTAATCTGCAAAAATTTAAATGCAATGTCAATTACTATCTACTGTCCTCCTGATTGCTCTTTTCTCTTTCTCCTCATTACTACTGTTTCTGTTCCTAATTCCTCCACACTCTGTAACCTCTTGCATGCTCGTGGGTGTACTGCCTTGCTTGGGGTGATACTGATTAAATGTATGATCCCGGCTTGAAGCAATCGGATATCTAGCCACATTGATGAGCTGTGAAACAGCGAAACAGTCTGTCTGTGGGTGACAATATATACGCACTGGAAAAACCTAAAAATCCGTTGTGCACTCTTGGAAGATAAGTGCGAAGTCGTAAACAATGACTATTACTACTAATATTCCAAAGCTCTTCCCTTCCTTGAATTGAGCACTTTCATTGGCGTGTTTATTCAAAGAATAAGTACGTAAAAATTCGCCTTTCTTTCGACCGTACGCCGATCAGTCGGGTTTTGATCCCAGCTATAGGTAATCAGCCGCTAAGAAAGTTGGTTTACTGTGTCAGGCAAGGTAATTTTTTCTTCGGAATCTCTCTTGCATATCTACCATTCAACCATGCCTAGAATATTTCCACACTGATGAGCTGCGAAACAGCGAAACAGTCTGTGGATGACAATATATATATATATGTATATATGTGTGTGTGTGTGTGTGTGTGTGTGTGTGTGTGTGTGTGTGTGTGTTAAAAGTGTGTGTATATAAATATAAATAAATATATATATGTATAATTATTTATATATTATATGCGCGGTACTTATTAGAAAGCGTTCAATATCAGAGATAGAGCTAACATATTTGGTTGGATAGATGTGAGTTTGTGACCCTGGGTTTCACGCTTTAACGATCGTCAGACAACCTGATTCATTTTTTTTTTTTAAATTTGGGTTTATGTAGATTGCGTGTATTGGTGTTATTGTGGGAGTGGTGGGGGAAATTTTGTCGTTTTGTCATCGTACTAACGCAAATATCGATGTATGCAGACACATATACATACTTGTACATATATATATATATATATATATATATATATATATATATATATATATATATATATATGCAGACACATATACATACAAAGGATCGTGTTGTAAAACGAAAAAATTCAATAGCTGAATTAGACAAACACATTCGAATATCAAATCAGATAGAGATTTGAGGAAATATGTGACGACTGAAATATTTAAAAAGAATATCAAATTTCAACTCGATTCGGGTTTAGATTTAACAATAATGAACTATAAAACATACTTATGTATTTGCATATATATATATATATATATATATATATATATATATATATATATATATATATATATATTTCTTCATAAAGAAGCGGTTAAACGATTGTGAGTGACGCAAGTCAAAATCTTGACTTCTTTCCAAAGGTTGACGATCTCTGGCCTTTAAGCAATCACAGAAGACCGAAACAATTTCCAGAGAACAAGGTTGGCTAAATGAAGAGTTGAAATGAACTAAAATGAACAGGATGTAATTTTTATCTACCGCTGAGTACGTTGCCAACTCTCTACTTAGATCGATAAATCAATAACGCTGTTTCTGGACATTCGTAGCACAACATAACTTTATCTACAAATGCACGTAGATGCTTGACTGTTTCTTGCCAACAACAAAATTTGTATAGCAACTTGAGCGATATTTAAATCTCTGGTAATTCACTTGATATTTTTTGCTTTTATTATCTTTACACATGGTACACACCTCGAACCTTATATTTCCCCGTCAATCTGTTCGTAATTTTCTTGCTAAACATCGTAATCTTTCTTGATATTATTAGGTTGGTGCAAAAATAATGTCTTTTTCTCACATATGTTACTATGTGAGAAAACGACATTATTTTTGCACCAACCTAATATTTCTATACATGTTTTTTTTTTTTTTAATCAAAAGGTCACGTTTTTCAAGTTATCTATTATAACTTAGGATGTGCGGCTGGTGTAATGGATAGTGGCTCCGAATACGGAATCGGAAAACTAAGTTCGAATTCCAGTTTCACTTATGCGTAAATAAAGTTATGAATCCAGTCTAGAACAATTCTAAATTCAAAACCGTATAGTTATTTACCCTGGTCTCCCCGACTGAGACGGGATGTGACTCAAGGTCAAGTTTAATGTGGGGAACTCGAGTGGGTACTCTCGGGACAAGGACAAAAGTTGCCCATCCCCAGCAATGTTGTTTGCGCTGGTATCGGTACGACTACTGATCCTCCTCTTTAGTACAATGGGGGAGAGGGTGCAGCCTCGGGCAGCTGTTTCCCGGAACCGGGAACTTCACTGTATTTATATTCCACAGCTGCGTCTCTGTCCGCGGGGAAAGCCACAATTGAGCCGCACTCTACCCGAAGACAGAGACGCAACTGAGAGATGATAAACCCTACCCGCCATGTTCTAGGTAAGTATAAATTAAAAACCATATATCGCTCCGGCGAAGCACATATGCAGCAAAGGAAATAATCATGGACTTCACATTGACTCTATGATTCCACCTGCTATCAGCCTCCGTTATTTATTACATTTTACCGACTAGTGTTTCTTTCATCTTAATTTCAACTGCTTCTCATCGCAGTCCTTATTCTACAGACGTCAATAAGCAATGCGGAGCTGATATATAGATTCGACCCCGCATCTTTTCCCCCTAGAAACCTGTCTTAATGCGACGACTGCCATACTATTTAAGCTATGAGAACCTTTCAACAAGTCATTAAAATCCAAACATATCGCCATTGCTTGTTTTCTCCAACCACTTGATACGATATCATTGAAATCAGCATACACTCACTCAGCCTTTATCTGGAATTCACAGGGAGGAAGTTCAAGATACACCTGGAGATGTTACCCGTAAAATTAAGAATTACAGATGCAAATGGACTGAAACAAAGAGGAGAGCCCAGTTCGATGAAGGATTGATATCGATGGCCTATGTTTCTCGAGGAGTGAAAGGGCCTATGTTTCTCTAGCTGCAAAAGGGCATAAAGTTTCTCTAATAGGGAAATTCCTGTTTCTCTAGGAGTGAAAGGGCATATGTTTCTCTAAGAGTGAAAGGGAATATGTGTCTCTAGGAGTAAAAGGGAATATGTTTCTCTAGGAACGAAAGGGCATATGTATGGGTTATCTGAAAAGTCGGACTAAATATGGAGGGCAAGAAGTGACACAATTCAATGTCTAATAAATGAAAGTGAGTAAGTGATGTTCTTGAATTTATATATATATATATATATATATATATATATATATATATACCACCGTATATATATATATATATATATATATATATATATATATATATATATATATATATATATATATATAACTAAAATAAATCCTAAAGAGCCAGGAAAATCTACGTAGGTTTCACCTAAACGGATCTTCTTTGTTTCATGTAACAAAAATCATCATGTGGAAAAGTTCCGCCTGATGATTGTTGTTACACGAAACTCTGAGTAGCGGATTTTTGTACTAATATGATATTATATGACATTATATATATATATATATATATATATATATATATATATATATATGCCACCCTAATAAAAAAGAACATATCTCATTATGAAGAAAATACCTACAAGGAATATTAATATATAACGTTCAAACAGACGCCAGACACACTTTTCATGTCACTAATATTCATAACGGAAGGCCACGGAATATGCTGGTTGAAATAGTCAGTCAAAAAAGAAGACCTGGTCTGAATGTATAATTCGTATTCTGTTGCGTTTTACACGAGTCTCACTTGTATTAGAGATTTTGACATCGCAGAAAATAACTATCCCAGATAAGTGATAAGCCGTGATATATTTGAACCAGTAGTCATTTTCAGAAATTGCCCAATAAAAATAAACACTTTATCTGGCTATGCCTGCGGCTCTATTTCTACATGTTTGCTTTTTGTTTTTTTTCTTTTGCTTAACCAATAAGAAAATTCACGTAAGATTTTATGATATAAATTCAGTCTCTTTCGTTTTCATGGTGCTCAAATTCTTTGCTCTTAAATGTATTTTTATATACATATTTTTATATAATCTTCTGCAGAGCAATCAATTTCCCTCCATGCTTTACAAACCTTTTTTTCTTTTGTAAGTTAGAATTCCATTTTTTTTTCTTGCTTCGGGAATCGATATGGATTTTATGTCAAGATTAAAAGAGAATATCAGAATTCAGTTCTTATGCTTCGGTTTTCTTATTCAAGATCTTAAATCCCAAAAAAACCCTGCATCGAAATGTATCAGCAGCATATAAACAAATTTGATTAAAAAGAACCGACAAAAGGCCTGTCTGCTTAATTTTTTCTTTATTTTCCAATTAGATGTCTTGAATGTTGTGCTCGACGTTGTGGACAAACTGTCTGACCTCGTTCCCAATAGCCGTTACATATGACGTCACGCTAGACCATTTCAAATGCCCAGCTTCCCAAAGAATACAAGGATGTAGACAAAGGATTTCTAACTACCACACAGACACTACCCTTTTGATAATGATTGCAAAAGTCGAAAGTATAAAAGTAAAAAGTTGCAAAATATGAACTTCGAACAGTTTATCGGTAACTTCGAGCACAATACTCAACACCTTATGCGAAAATTAGAAAATATAATAAAAAATTAAACTGACACACCGTGTCGGTTATTTTTAATCAAACTTGTTTGGATGAATACTTGCTGCATATATATATATATATATATATATATATATATATATATATATATATATATATATATATATATATATATATATATTCTGTTTATACGTTATTTTATAGATGTAAATATCTAAGTAAATGCTCTGTTTATAACAAACAGTATTAACAATATTTATCCGCCTGAATGTCTGAGAAATTTCATAAAAAAGATGTGTCCACCGACAGGAATCGAACTTGTAACCTACAGGGAACCGTCAGGTAGCCTGACGTGCTATACCATTTAACTATAGAGGAAGCGTCTGGCTAACGATGTCGAATTACTATTTTTTAAACTACAAATTTCCAATGATTTGTCTCGAACGTCCATATCTGTTCGAAGCGTATCTTAACGAATACAAATGACATCATATATTATGAAATGGACCTTGTCCGACAATTATTTTAAGCAGAAAATAATTTTAAAAAACATATAAACAGAAAATATTTTTTTAAAAATTGCCGTTTTTAGTCTATTTCATAATATATATATATATATATATATATATATATATATATATATATATATATATATATATATATATATATATATGAACACACAGATGTTTCACCTGTTTTATTTTCTTAAGCTCAGCGTTAAGCTTGCACTCAGAAAACAATATCAAATCGCGGTGAGTAAGAGTATTAATAAAATTGATTTTCCTGATTTTAGGAGCAAATGAGTCCCAAGTAAGGTATAATCCCTTTACGATACACACTAATGAGAAAAACCAAAGGGGTTCTTTCAACCAACATATCCTGGAAAGGAAACTGATTGTTCTCCTACCTCCATGGTATATTTTAAAGAGGGGTGGAGATTATTAAGATATGAAAAGAACTCTTCCACTTTACCACGTGAGGAAAACGATATAAACGAATCATCGACGTAGCGGAAATAACAATAGGGCTTGGAAATTCTATCAAATAATTGTTTCTCATGAAAGCCAACGAATATGTTAGCCATCAGAGGTCCCATTGCAACTCCATCTATCTGTCGGTACATACAATTGTTAAAGCTAAAGGAGACAGACTTGGTAGCCATCTCCATCAATTCAACAAAAACATCCTCAGAGAAAGATGGAGACTACGGAATCACGATATAAAAAATCTGCACAAATATCAATAGTTTCATAGCCATAGATAAAAACTCTATTCACCGGATATCCTATACGATCACGAGTGTCGTAACCTATTAGGATCGTTGGGGCATTGCGTATACTACAGCTTTAGCAGCAGTGAGTGTATCTAAAGCAACATAACCCGATGAAACCCATCCTTCTTCAAGCTAGTTTCGAATTCATTGTTGTATTTCTCGTAGAGTGGTATCTCTACAAAGGTCGAAGAGCGCAGTCATCCCTGCTATTTAACCCATAGCTGGAGAAAGAAAGCTAACGAAGCAAACTGTCAAAATTCGATTCCATTTTCTGTGTCGTTAACTATTTCGCTAATGTGGCTTTTAGGTGTCTCGAGTAACAGACAGCAAGTAAGTCTTCTGGAATACCACTATTGTAGTGAGCATCATTTGTGTCCTTTTTCCAAACTAAACAAAAGATAGTAAATATTGATATTAAATATTTGTGCCTGGTGCATTTCAGTCAATAATAATAATAATAATCGCCCAAGACTAAACCATGAACACTAATTTTGTCCGGAAGAACATCTGTCAACAAGTGGATCCGAACAAGTTCAGGTTCTATGGCATGGAGAGGGAGAAGAATACAAGCGCCGCCATTATAAAGTGGCCTCCCATCTGTATCGATGTCTATGTAGGGAGTAAGAACTTGAAATTGAACAGAAATGGCACAAACCAGAGATGGTGATCAAAAACAACCAAGTCAAGATGTTATGGCATTTCAACATCAAAAAAAAAACGCATCCTTGAGACAACCAAACCAATATTCTGCGAAAGGTGTTATCTGTTTAAGGCCGTACGACTTGATACCAGATCTCAAGTTGAAACCTAAAAACAATGCAGAAGAAGATGATGATGATGACTACGGCAACAACAACTTGTTAAGCGTAGCTCTTATTGAAGAAATTATTTAACTTCATTAATTCGCTAAGCTCCATTAAGGACTTGTAATTTACCGCCATTTAGTGTGTGGGTTACCCTACGTGGCTTTGCCAAAAACGTCCGTTAGGGTGCGCTCTTTAAGTCTATAAAAAGGCGAGCACATTCTCTTTCTTTTTTTCCTCTTGCTTTCAGATGTAGTCTTACGTAGATAAAGAACGCTGCAGCTCGGACGCGTTCGCTTCCTTGGTCCTCTGCTGACTCACGCACGCACATACATACATACACACAAGTGTATCACACACACACACACACACACGCAACGAGCACATTCTTAAAGCTATTAGGTTGGTGCAAAAATAATGTCGGTTTTTGACGTTAAAAAATACGTCAAAACCGACATTATTTTCGCGCCAACCTAATAGTTCCATTGTATTTTCCTTTCACTTCAATTGCGTTCACATGCAATTACTTTTATTAATAAATGCATATAGTTGCCGTTTGTTTTAAAGTCATTGTTTTGTGCTACTTATGTTTACCTGGGTTCTCATGAGTCCGTCAATAATGTTTGCGGGACAAATGTTCCTGGAGCCCATATATATCTACTATACAGTGTACTCATACTCGTATCAATAGTGTAGAATCCCGCAACAAGTGTACATTTTAAGTTACCTTCGGGAAACAGAAACTACTAATGAAGAGGGGTATTTTGTGGATTAATCTTCCTGTTAGTTCAATCCTCATCAGAAGCTCCATAAATGATATTTTGTACCAAAGTTAATTTCATCCAATAAGTGTCAATTTACCTGTCGGGGAAATTGTTTAATCCATTAAGGCCTACTGTAAAATCCTGTATTAATTATAAAAATTAAAATCCTATATTAATTACAGGTTTCAAAAAACATCCGCTCTTAATTATAAGTTTACAAAAAAAAATTAGTATTAATTTATAGGTTTATAAAAATCCGGTATTAATCATAGGTTTCAAAAAATATTCTATATTAATTATAGGTTTCTACTTATACCTCATTAATAACTACCACCTCAAAAATATGACGGTGAAGAATAACATTAAATGATTAAGTGATATCGGTCCAGAGTAATAAGTGGGTACGTATGTTATTGCAGATTTTTACAAATTTTAAAACTTTACCACTACATCGTCGTGGGGGGGGATTATCGATTTAGCCTAGCAAGGTTATTATTACCATGTCATTAGTTTGATCGTCACTAGGCGGCTCAGACTCGTGCTCGTGTGTTGGGCTTAACAAGATTTTCCTTTTATCTCTCATTGCGAATTTTACCTTCACTGGATGTCTCACGAATATGGCTTTGGGGCTAAGTTAGTTCCAATGAAAATTTCAGATTAAAATTTAGGTGTGTTGAGCTTATTTATCCAACTTCGTGTTCTTGCGTGTGTGTGTGTCTCTCTCTCTCCACACACACACATATATATATATATATACATTTAAAAAGAGAGAAATATAATATACACACTAAAACAAATCCACATTATAACCAAAAACGTTTGCAATTTCTGTCTTTTTTTAAAATATACATTTTTCTATCGTTGGAACAATTATAACCTTTTCCATATATATATATATATATATATATATATATATATATATATATATATATATATAGTGAGATTAACCGTACCGTTTCATTATAAAGAAACATTCGGCATTGCTTGACTGAACAATTACTGCTGGCTGAAATTTATTAAAATCTTTTTCTTAAAACAGTTTCTCGGGAAAATGGACTTTACAACACCACTGTCTATTATCGACCTTTCTAGAACTGATGGGAGTTTCCTTCCCAACCTTTTGTTTTCGGGAGTGTTGATTATATCATTATTTTCCCCTATAACAACATGTGTTACCTATTTCTGTATGTCATTGTTTTTGGAACTCTTCAAATGATGTGTTTTTTGTTATTTGGTAAAGCTGTTTGCGATTTTGTAGCGCCAGACTATAGGATCTGATGAAGGATTTTCTTCTTTAAGACCTAAAGGATTCATTTGCTTGAAGCCATTCTTAATAACTGATCTGAGAAAACGGTTGTATATAGATGATAGTTTGGACATTTCTGTAAGAGTTGAATGTCACGCATGACATCTGAATGAGGGCCTAGATCTGATGAGGCTTTTTAAAAACATGACACGAGTTTTCAGGTTAATATTTTGTTTTTTAGCATCTTAGGGCGTTAGACAAAAGAACTTCTAGAGGAACTTATCCGGTGTTCGATTTCTTTTTCTTTTATACTCAGTTTGTTATAACTGATTCATACATCGAAGTATTTAAAATGCTTGTATTTTCAAATGTATATATCTATCAATGGATGACACTAGTTCGAAAACTGCTGGAGGACACATTTACTTTAAGTTTTCTCGAATATGAGGGCCGGTAGATGAAATAAATACTGTTTAAAATAAAAACTGGACGTCTATTCAAATACGTGTATCTACTTAAAATAACATTTGAAGTAATAAAAATGTTGATTAAAAAGTAAAATCCATTAATTCTTTAGAAATGGCTTTGTTTACGTTTCGAATACGAAACTCAGCAAATATGCCTTTCGAGAAAAATCTGAACAAGTGTGTGTGCTTTAATAGAACCCCGATTGATTGCGAAGCTCTTGGTGGCCGATCGGTTAAAATATGTCGGATCAGACGGCGTTTCTCCTG
>OZ010578.1:83295590-83318090 GCA_963932145.1 Acanthosepion lycidas
ACAGGATTTTCCCAACCACATAACAACAAAAGGAGCTTATGCTGTAACCACATTAAACACACAAATTCATTCACTAGCTCAGTCACTAAATCTACTTTCAAAATCTACCACGACTCTAATTGTAGAAGTCACAACATAATTTACCTCCTAGAATGCACACTATGCCAGAAACAATATGTAGGAAAATCTGAATGGCCCTTTCACTACAGAATTAATATTTATCACAATCGAATTAGGTTAACTCCCCTTGAAAGATTATTACTTGTAGAACAACATTTCTGCCTAGAAAAACACGATTTTAAAACCCATGCCAAATTTACTATAATTGAGAGAATAGAAAAGTTCAGAGCAGATAACATTAGAAAGATTTTAGAGTTCCATGAAAATAAGTGGATATGACATTTAAAAACACACTATCCAGATGGGCTTAATCACAAATTTAACAATATAGATAGTATTAATATATAGCCCCACAAATCAGGACCTACCCACATTTCTCACCCACACAAGACAGACATGCTTACGGAGGTGTTGAGGTCTCACACTTATACACACACCCACACAAATATACACACTTACACACATCATACTCACTCACTCTCTAATGAGACAAATGATAACACACCCATAGTAATATACACGCTTATACATATCATACTCACTCACTCCCTAAGAACCAAATAATACACACACTTAACAGAGACACATCCCCTTTCCAAGAACCAATAAAACTGTCAAAATGACCAAAGGAATTCAGAGCAGCATGAATCCACCCAGTTGTTATCTTAAATAACAACTTAAAAGAGACTGACCAACATTCATGTTAAAAAAATAAAAAAAAAAACAAATGAAAACAAAAAGTTCATTTTCTCCATCAAGACATTCATTTCTGTAGTTCACTGCTACCAGCAAGCAGAAAATTTTTTTTTCCTGATGATGGCCATGTTGGCTGAAACTAGTCGAGGAATGTAACTGAAATAATAATAAAAATGAAAGAATATTAATATACAACCCAATGTGTCTGAAGATTTTAATTTTTTAATATTTTTTATTGTTCAAAATATATATATCTATATATATATATATATATATATATATCTATATATGGATAGCAGCTCAGACCAAGGAATTGGAGAGCCAAGTTTGAATTCCAACCGAATACATTACATTCACTTACATTGCTAATACCCTTGGGAAAGATATGAACCTCTTTTCCCTTCAACTATGGGTAAATAGCAGGACAGACCTTGGATGGCAACTGGTCTACTGCAGAAAGAAATGGCAACCTACTGTGGGGGGAAAAATCTGCATCGTCAGTCATGTATCAAAAAGATACATTATCCCCTTAAGTGTGTATCACACATGGCACATAACTTACTGAGATTATATATATATGTATGTATGCATGTGAGAGTGGTTCAGTAAGTTCATAGCCTGAGATGTAGTTAGTTACCTGCATTTTGATCTGAAATGTTTCCTTTATACAATTGATATTCATAGATGAATCAAGTGCACTGACAAGCAAGGAGAATATGTTGAACAATAAATATTTATTGTGCAAAATGAATGCTTTTTTTCATCTAATGTCTATGGATTTACTGAGGTACCTATACATGCATAGCCCAGAGGGTATGTTAAAAGCACAAAATGATGAACATCTGCATTTTTGGGAGTCCCATCATTATGTACTTATTTATACATAGTAAAAAGACATGTATTTTTATATAGAAAACTCCTCTAGTACCCTAATTATTTCATATTCAACGTGAAACAGAAGGCTTGTAAAATATTTCAAAATAAATGAGTGGACCATTCTGAGAAACCCGACTAATCAAAATATGTTTTTCTACACACCAATGACATCACAACTACAATAGAAAAGAACTTATCTAAGCTTAACATATAATTTGTTACAACTACTTCTAAAAAAAAAAAAAAAAAAAAAAATTAAAGACGTAATACAAAACAAAATAATAAGCTAAAACTTGAAGTAATATCCTTTATCACCTGTAATAATTGCTACAAGGAATGCATAAGAGAAACATCAAGGAATTTAAATAAAATGACAATATGTATGCAAAAGAGATCTTTTACAAAACAACAAACTCAATGCTCACTGGAATGAATCTGGCCATAATTTTGGTTTAAAAATTCTACTATAATTAAAAGTAAATAATTTACTAAGATGAAAATGTATAGAAATTGCTTTAATTGCTAGATTATCCACAGTAAATTTGCTTCCAGGTTCTTACATTTACAGCCATATCATGTTGAAACACCAGTTCTCATATGATCACCAAATTTAAGCAACATCAAGTCTGGCCGGTACCTAGATGAGTAACCACTTTGGAATACCAGGTACTGTAAGTGTGCATGTGCAGGTGGTGCAATGGATAATGGCTTGGAATTGGAAGTCAAAAAGCAAAGTTTTTTTTCCAGTTGGGTTCATTATATTCACTTATGTGCAAATACCCTTGAGAGAGGTATGAATCCATCTCTTCTCTCCCCAGTTATGGATTAATTAGTAGGAGTTGTATCAGTAAATTATTGTTAACTCCAAAAGAATTCTAAAAATTCTTTAAATTGCCTGCAATAAGTTGATGCTGCTTGTAGTCTGTCAGTCAATGATCCAACAGGTGCATGCATGTGTAGAAGCAAGCGGAGGACATTTTGAACATATTTTATGAGTTGCTGTGTTGGGGCCCAACGATGGCCTTTTGAACATATGTTTATATGGACATTTTACCTTGTTTTGGTGTGAGGGACACAACAAAATTTTGTAAAAGTATTTTTGATATAACATATATATTTGCATATAAAATGTAAATCTATAATGAAAATAAAAACATACCTAATCTTGTGTACATATGACTTTTGATAGGCATTTATAATTTCTACATATAACTTTAATATTATTTTTTTTTATATATCTCAGTTTTCGTTAAAAATCCAGATGGAAAATAGAAAACAAATTATGGTTTAGGGTTGAATGAGATCCACTTCCCCAACAGTGTTGACCAAATAATAAAAAATAGATAGGCCATTGATCTTTACATAGTAACATTTATTTTAAAGTTCACTTGTTCTCACTGTGGTCAGCACTGATAAACAAAAGTCAATATTAATTGCATCACAGAGATACCATCCCAGCTTCAGGTCCTACTTATCCTAGGAAGACTACAAGGTTATGGGCAACGCCTATGACCTTGCTATTGCTTGTACTGAATGAACTTACACTGTAAGTAATATAATTTATTTTAGCCTCTGGCAAATTATAGGCAACACCCTTTTGGTATTTCCTTAAAAACAAAAAAAAATGTTGATGAAATAATAGTTGAATGTTGTTTTCCTTTTTCTACCATATTGCAAAAAAGTTGTTTGATTTTTTTTTATAGCACTCTTACACTTAATTCTTTTAAGCATAAATTAAACAGAAAAACTATTCATTCTGCAAAAAAAAGTACAATACTAAACTGTAAATTATTTCATGTAATGTGTGACCATCTAACTAATCTGATCAGTTCTTTCATAACTCTATCTTTTTAGATAAAAAAAAAATAAATATGGTGTTTTAGAAGGTTAAACAAAATTCAAGACTGTTATATTTCTACAATATATTCCATTACAAATAGTAAATATTATAGTAAAAAAATTCATAGTAATATGCAATTCTCTGAGTAAATCATTTAAAACATAGTTACTAATGTATTTTTATAAAGAACAAAACTCCAAGATTTTCAGGGGAAAGTTTAATAAAACAGGAATACAATCTTATCAGTACTCAAAATAGACTGAATAATTTTGGCACAATTTCAAAATAAAAATCTGTACATAAAAGGCAGGAAAAACTCAGTTGCTATCATTCTTAATGCTAAATTCAATATACAATAATTTAGTAAAAAAAATTCTATAGTTTCTTGCCAATATTGCTATTAATATAGAAATAATCTAAATGTTTTTTTGTTTTTTTTTTCAATCTTTGCTCGTCTTCTTGGTGAGTTGCACAACTCTTTCAAAGGCACTCTTTATTCTCATGAATACCAACAAATAACAGCAGGAGGACTCCACATAAAATAAAGATGAACTGTCCATATGAATAGTAACTACTGTTACAGAAGTTAAAATGGCAATACATTGTAATAACTGTGATAAAATGAAAGGCAGATTAGAAGGATATTGTCCTAAGTTGAAATGTGTTGCATTATTATTAAGAACAGAAAAGCTTTTGTGGTTGGTAATGATACTATAACACCTTTAGGGATAGCAAAGTTATGACTTGCAATGATCCCATGACATTTTTAGAGATAGCTAAGTTATAAGGTAATGAAACATTTTAGTATTAATGTAGTTGTTTAATTCTTTTCTAGATACTAGCCAAATACTCATCCTACAGAGAAAAGTTGTAATCAAAGTTCTCTTAATGCTTTTTATTAATAACATTTTAATTCAACAACAGACTATATTTACATATTTGAATAATTTTGCTATGTTTTTATTTCTGCTAACTTATAACTAAATTTATATATTCTTTCTATATCAACACTGAATTTAAAAAAAAAAAAAAAGATTATCAACAGAAACATTGCTTATCTATGGAAAGTTTTAAAATTTCATTTAAAATAAATAACATGGAATATTGATTAAAATATGCTTTTGAAAGTTGTTATGCAAATTAAATGTTATTGCTTTTGCTGTAAATGCAATTTATCAGTATATGAAAGGCTGTTAGCGAAATGATTGTTTAACAATGTGGGCTGTTTGTTCTACTGAGGAAACAGGCAAAATTTAGCCTTATACAAATTTATAAAATTATAAAAAGTAGGATTCAACTTTTTCTAATACGAATTGATTTTTATAATAGAATATGCTTTTAACATGTAAAGAATGCACAGATATTGTAACATGAACAGTGAAATTAGTGAGCCATGTTCAAATATGATTGTTTTGTTCAACTGTACTAATGCCCATAGAAAATTTTTGAGTCCATCTTTCTCTAGCTATGGATTAAATGGCAGGGTAGAATGAGGTGGTAAACAGTCTAGAAGAGGGCTCTGTCAGGCTGTCTTGCCTTAGGCACACCACTTCTACTATGGCTGCAGTACATGTGGTGCTTCTCTGACCTTAATGGGTTACAAGACTCATGACATGACATGATGTGATAACTTTCAGAGAAATAATATTGCAGTCAAATTTTACAAAGTTTTTAAAGAATAAATCTTAGTTTTTGAAATATGAAGAACATTCTATAGTTTGCAATAGATTTTGATTTTAAAAAATTATAAATGCTTTTAATTGAACTTGAGTGGTACTAAAATTTTATATCTATTATGGACAAACACATAAAACTATTTCTAACTCAAAATTAGCCCGAGGCTGCAGTGTCAATATATACAATCCTATAGCAAATGTACTTTTTATTTAATCAAGGTAATTTTTCTAACAAATTATGAATAAAAACAACCACTATTATAGAAGAATTATGTCCTGGTAGTTTGTTTTTTTTTTGTTTTTTTTTTTCAAATCTTAAATCTGAATATGAATAGATAATTAGAAAAAAATAATGAATTTATTTGAATTGACAAGTTTCTGTAATTATGAGAAAAGGGATCAATATTGTAAGAATTGTTCGGACAAGTGATCTCTTTGTTTTTGTTACTTTTGTCAATATCAATGTTTGGGTCAATTTATTCTGTTGGAATAGAAATGACTTCCACTTAGTGTACAACTTATTTATAAAGAAAAAGAGTCTCTTTTTGCTTTTTTGGTGGAGGTGTAAAAAGAAGATGCTAGCAAATATACTGACTGAACCACCTCATTAGACCCAACTTCTCAACAATATGTGTAACTCAGGCAATTCTATATTTTATAAACGAAGTTACTCTCCAATCCTGTTTTTGCTGTCCCCCACTGACTTTCCAAACAGGTTGTACATCTGAGAAAGACTACAGAATGGATTAACATAAACATAACTACAAAGGCAGAAAAAAAAAAGTATTAAGATCAATAGTCTTCAAGATTCTTGGAAATGTAGGTCTTACTAAAAAGGCTCGATTCTTTTATTAGATCATTAAAAAAAATAAAACAAAAATAAACTTATCTTATGCTTTTCTAGATTCTTTTTATCCTTCATGTAGGACATTTGTCACACCATTAGTCTAATAGGATTTTCAAACACTCTATTTAAAATATTATAGACATATCATTTAATTCTTGGTTTTCTTGTTATATATTGTCTTGAATGAATAAAGCTAAGAATAGCTTTTCCCCTTGTCTTTATATATATTCATTATGTTCCTTTACAGATACACTATCTGAAAATAATTCACATATTGTCTTGGGTGTTCTTTCTGACTGTTATAGGATAAATAAAAATTAAATAAAAACAAAAGGGTTTATTTTGAAAAATAAAATTAAAAGGCTGATATTAAAAAAATTAAGGTATAAGTTTCAAAAGTTCAAATATGCAAAATAGGTTTCATTTTATTTTCAGTAAACAAATAAAACTGCCTCTAATTTATACTAATACTATGACTAAAACTAAAAGCTCATATTTACTTAATGGAATTATTCAGAAAGCTACTGGACTAATCATGAAAATTTGACTTGCCTCTTGCTAAATATTAAGGAAAAACCTTTTTGTGGAGTGTTTGAACACCCCCACATACTAACAGATAGTTAAAGATAATGATGATAGTTTCTAGATTATAAAATTTATACCTGTCTAGCCTAATCCATCAGTAAGGTACCAACTGCAATGATCAACTCTTTAATAATAAAAACTTCTAGAACTCATGATGTTATAGAGATAAATGTTGGTTCTCAAAATTAGTAACATTTATAATTACAAGCATTATAAAGGATGCACAGTGAAGTAATGGATAGCAGCTCGGATTGAGGAATTCTCCCACCAGGACAGACCAGATTCTCTAGCCTTGGATGGCAATTGGTCTACCGCAGAAAGAAATGGCAACCTACGATAGGAAAAAATCTGCCTTGTCAGTCATGTATCAAAAGCACATAACTGATGAATTATAAATAAGATTTTCAATTCCAATGACCTGATCAATCAATCTCTAACAAAGTAACATGTTTTCAGCAAACATGCCCACAATAAGACTGTTTTTAAAAAAAAAAAAAAAAAAAAAAAAAAAAAAAAAATCCAAAACACTTTTTTAACTACCTTGATTCTTTGGCAATGTTTGTTTTAAAAAAAACAATGATTAGAATTGTAATAAAACCTAAACACTATGTGAATTTATACATTTTCTTTGTTCTTGAGAATTTAGAACAAAAATATTAAGCACTATTTATTAGATTGTTTATTTACAAGAATAATTTTATATTTACAATATTCTAAAAACTAATAATACAATTAGAAGTAATGCAATGCAATATTTATCATTTACTAATTTATAATAAAGAAAGAAATGAGAAAATTTTTTTATTTATAAATTGATAAACATTTACTAAATTATTAAAATATATGAATCAACTATAATGAAATGCTTATTTGCCATTTTATAAAGTTTGAATCAATTGACAATTAGTCAATGTTTTGCCAATCATTCTAATGAACGATATAATAGTGTGAACAAACAATCTAATAAATAGCATTTATTACTTTTGTTATCAATTCTCAAGGACAATGTATGAATTTACTTTCTTATGTTTAGGCTTTATTACAATTCTAATCATCACTTTTTAAGACAATAAACTTTACCAAAAAGTGAAGATAGTTAAAAAAAAAAGCAGTATCATGGGAAAAAAATGTCCTTTTGACACTACGTTTTATTGCGGACATGTTTATCCATGTATGCCATGGTTTCTACAATGACCCCTTAAAATTTATGTGTGCTATTGTTTAGCTTCATTAAATTCAGAACATCTATGTTTGCTTTTATTTAGGTGTTATGCATCAGCTTTGGATTTTGATGTGTTATTTGTTGTAAAGTCTATTCCCCCACAAAAAGCAACATATTATAACATGCATATATAAATTTCACTGATGCTCATATCTTTCTGTTCTGCCTCTCTAACCATTTAATAATAATTCTTTTTTTTTTTTTACTTGTTTAATATTTTTTTTAAATTGATGCATTTGTCATCAGACAACAATAATTATTTGTTCTAAAAAGCAAAATATTTTGGAAACAAAATAGTTAAAAATGAATAAGTACATTACAAAATAGATTTAAACAAATGAAAGTAAAAATGAGGGCACAATGCAGCATTTTTCAATCTGTGCACCTGGATGCAGCAACGTACCCTGAAAGGCAACCAGGTGTGTCCTAAGGTAACAGAAGTGTAATTTATGAATTGCTTTTATATTTAAAAAAAAAATCTTTATTTTTAAAAAATTTAAAAGGTTTATGACACAAAGCACATGACTTATGTATCTAAGTCAAGTTTTAGTCATTTGATATTTTAATCTGGATGCCAAATTCCTTAAATTTTAAGAAGGCGGTATAAACCTTTCCCTCTTCCTCAAGGGATTTAAATTAATTATTATCAGCCTCTCTAAAAATAGCAGAATTTTTCATAAATTCCTTTAAATGGAAACTGTACCACCAATATTTTTTGAGAATGCTAAGCCCAAATTTTGTATCTTCAAATTTCATTACTATTTTTTCCTTATTAAAATTGAAAGTGCACCCCAGAGTTTTAGTTATTCTACAAATGCACTTTGAAGTAATAAAAGTTGAGAAACACCGTGAGACTTCTGATCAGGATAACAATAAGAAGATGACTATGTTGCAAGGTATCCATTATATGAATTCATTAGAATAAACAAATAAGAATGGTTAAACCTTTAAAGTAATCAAGTGACTACATCTATAACATTGTTAATGACTAGTTTTTTTTTTGTTTTTTTTTTTTTACACACACCACCACAGAAATCAAGAAACCACCGTTTTTGCCATGTGTGCTTTACTGTTTGGCCACAGAAAGTCTCTACAGCAAAGCAAGGCACAATTACACTTTTTTATGAAAATGCACATCGCATGTTGGGATTTTCAATGTTTAGATCCACTAATTATATTTTCATATGCAATCTAAACACAGTAATTCATGTAACTGATTTTAATCTAGCATTTATATCCTACACATGTGCACATATACATACATGTACAGGCGTACACACACACACTAGACAGAAATCCCTCTTTTATACAAGTTTCATCAAAAATGACTAACAAGGTACGGTGGTTAAGTTTTTTATTTAATTTTTCTTGAGTTGCTATATTTTTTCTATTCTGGACATAAATTATGTAGAAATTATCCAAATGTTCTGTATGTGTGAGTGCTCTCAGGCATACTTTTAGCCATTATCAAGGATGATTTTATTTTTACTTTTAAATGAATCTATGAATTTTTTTAGATATGTATATCGAGTTATAAGAATGTTTTATTTTCCAAACACAGTCAGCACATTGTGGCCATGTTCATAATTGATGCTATAGAAAGCATTATTAATAAAAAAAAAAGAAAAAGCCAACACTCAATAACATCAACTATGAACAATTTCTGCATAATTTATGTCCAAAAAAGAAAAAATATTATAAAGACATAAGAGAAATTAAATAAAAAAACTTAACTGCAGTACCTTGTCAGTCATTTTTAACAAAACTTGTGTGTGTGTGTGTGTGTGTGTGTGTGTGTATATATATATATATATATATTTTAAATTCCCAGATCAATTCTGTGAACAAGACAGATTAGTGTAAAATGACAATTGGAAAAAAATCTTAGATTTTGCCAACGCGTTTTGTCTTCAGACTTTTTCAAGGCAAAAATGAAATTGAAATGTTTTTTTTTGTTATAGTTACATTAAAAATTCAAATTTAAAAAGATAGACGTTTCTGTCTAAGCCTTTTTTTCTGGTTAATGTAAATTACCTTTATAGTAAGGGATTTTTTTTTTTTTAACTAGAGAAAAGGCTTAGACAGAAGCGTCTATCTTTTTAAATTTTGATTTTTAATGTAACTATAACAACAAAAACATTTCGATTTCATTTTTGCCTTGAAAAAGTCAGAAGACGTGTTGGCAAAATCTAAGATTTTTTTCCAATTGTCATTTTATACCATATATATATATATATATATATATATAGTAAAACTGTCTTTAATCATGATATCTATATCTAGAAACCAGATCCACACAGAGTTAACATATGGACATTATCAAAGTATAATACTCAGATAATTTACAAACATATTTTATAACATATAAGTGATTATATTTATGTTGAAAGCACAAAGGACAGAAACCAATCAAAAGAAAATAATTATAAAATTTAATTAACAATCAAGAAAGAACAGTTTCAGTGAATATTTCAATGTTTATACATCATCTAGAATAAAAGTTAAACTGGTTTAACTTGTTAGTGAAATTTTTACGTTCAGATGACTTCTATCCTTAATCTGTATATAAAATTCTGTGATTACCATTAGTCCATCCTCACACCCTCTAAAATAGCCATACATTGACCCATCAAAACTAAATTTTGGGGAAAACGCAAACAGGTAAGTGGTACAAAGTACAGTTTGTTTTATTAGGGAGTGTAACTTAGTATTAGTTTGGTGCAAAAATAATGTCGTTTTCTCACATATGTTACTATGTGAGAAAACGATATTATTTTTGCACCAACCTAATAAATTTTGATTATTTTTTTTTGGAAAAATTAAGTTTTATTATCAAAAGTTTTTATGATTTAACATACAAAATACTCCTACTATTTTAAAAACTATTTAATGATTACAATAACAAATAATTATTTAATAAAAATGCAATATTGTTTTTTCTTATATCTTTTAATTTTTTATATATACAAGAACTCATTTTCCAGTTCTGTATTTGCAATCACAAGGCCAAACACTTCAAAAAGTTAGAATTTGGCTCCAGAAAGAAATATTTATGTATGGCCAGTTGTATATTGCATGCTCAAGAGTAAGAAATCCTAAGAATTTATTCTTCATTGTTAAAAAGTAAAAAAAGAAATTTTCTTAAAAAAATTTACCAGGAAGTCCTATGAAATGAAATGAAATTAAAGAAATTATTAAACTGCAAAGTAGGGTTTTTGTTAAAATATTTTCGAAACAGCTTATTCAAATTTTATTGATTAGTTTGTGAAATTGAATGAAACGTAGTTTGCAAATCTCAACAAAAATGTTAGCAATAACTTCAGCAATAATAAATACTGTGAGGACTTCAACACATGTCAGTATGTTGCAAAATATGTCTAGTGCTTTAAAAAATCTGTGTGCAACTATGGAGGACTGATCAATTGTATGCAGAATAGTTTTGGGAGAACTGATGATCCACTTGTTAACACAACTGTATTGTTGGCATTCATTTAATATACTGATGTTACTTAAAGTCTTCATACATATATATATATATATATATATATATGTCAGCACTAATTTTTGTACGTGTCAATATCTGAAAGTTCATTCTTCTAGATATGATTTATTTAGATGCTGACATGTGGACAACTGGGAATAATAACTGGGGTATCATCAAGGAGTCAGCTGTGGTTCCAGCATTGATGAACTGGTTTCCAATTCCAGCTGCCTCAATTTCTGCAACAAAAGCAAAATAACAATTACTGAGACATTTATATTTTTGTGAATTGTTTTATTAATTACAAATTATCCAGAATAGTGTTCAAATAGTTTCTAATTTCAACATTAATTAATTATATATTAAGGAAAATGAGACAAATATTAAAGAAAAAAAATTGTTTTTTTCACCCTTACTTCTAGAGGTGTATGCTGTCACTTTTCGTAGTTGGGAAAAGGAGTATAAAAATACAATATATTCAAAATAAGCACCAGCAAATAATGAGTCTTTCTTAAATGACAACATTAAGATTAGAGTTACATAAAACAATTACACTCGATCAAAATCTGAGCAAATACCTAGACATCAAAATTATTTTTAAGTGATTCTTGTTCAGACTGAGAACTTTTCAGGATCTCTTATAAATGAGGATAAGTGCAAATGACTTGTTTATCCAAAGTGGAGAGAGAAAATTACCTCCCACCACAAATCCAAATGAATGCCCTTGCTTTTTTGTTAATATCAAATTATATTTTCTTTTTGGCAATTAATCAAAGGCAAATGTGTTCCTTTGAATATTATTCCATAAATTATCTGAGCTAATATCCTCATTTTTCTTGTTTTGATCACCATAATTCAGCCAACACATTCTCTAGCTTTGCTCAGGTGTTTTACATCAGGTATTCTTTGAACAGATTCTTCAATTTCATCCAGAATTTTGGTTTCTTTGTCAATTGTTGCTACTATTCTAATTAGAACCATTCACAGATCGAGACAAATATTTATTCCAAGTAAAAAAATATTTTAATGACTAAAAATATAGTTTATTTTATTTATTATCATTAACCCAACAGCCATCCAGCCAAAATGGGCAAACAGAAGTTTAAAAATGTAACAAAAAGCACCAGCATAATGTAGAATAATCAAAACACTGAATTAGAAAAATGTTTAAGGCAGTGAAGATGCCCAATTATACACAAGTACAATTACCATCTGCTAATATATTCAAAATGTATTTTAATCACTTTCTTGGAGATGTCTAAAGTCTTGACATTGACTGTTGAAAGGAAGAAGAGTGTACCACTCATTCACTACCCACTATGAAAGAGAATATTTCTGTAGGTTCAGTCAATAGAGCAGAGGTTGAATTTTTAATGGATGTCCTCTGGTGGATTTATATTGGCTTTTAGTCAAATATTTCTAAAAAACTATGTCATTAATTGAATTTACTATTATTCTAAATACCTGTATTAAATCAAGTCTAAGACAATTTAGTTTCAAGTGAGAAAAGGCCAAAGCTTTTAGATCTATTGGAGTAAAGAATAATTTTACTTTCAAGAATCATTTTGGTAAAGCATTTTTGTACTTCTAGCTGTTGTAAATCAGGCTGAATGTAAGCAATCACACACAAGAAACATCAACTAAAATAGGATGGACTAGTACTAAATAAAGCTTCAGAAAGGTTTCTTTATGTTGCGGGGAAAAGATTCTTTGTATGTGATAAACGTTATTTTGAATATAGCTTCAGTGACTTGAAGATTTTAAATCAGAGGTTATAATTGCTCCAAAGTCCTTTTCTTTGATAGTGTTATGTATGACAGGTTCACCAAGAAGGAACTGAAGCTTTGAATTTTGATTCTCTAAATGCCTGATAGCACACTGTCATGCTATATGATATAAACATATACTACTTTTTTTTTTTTTTTTTATAATCGATTTTACTTCAAGTAAGGCAGTAAAGCCATTAAGATATAAACAGTTACTGGGTGTGGAAGAATTAGGAACAGGAACATTATGAGTGGGAAGAGAAAAGAGTAATCAGGAAGACAGTAGATAGCGATTGAGATTGCATTTAAATTTTTGCAAATTAAAGGTTACTGGAAAGCATGGAGCTGGAAGGGAGTTCCACAAGTGAGAAGTGCAAGCAAAGAAACTGTTTGCATAGAATTTATAGCTACATCTAACCAGCTCAACTGTAAATTGATGAGATCTCAACACTAGTCTAGTACTTCACTTAAATTCAAAAAGTCTGGGTACTATAGCAAAGAGCATTATTTATTTGTAAAAATTAAAAAATGTTGCAGAAGGCCAAAATAGACAATAGGGAAAAGGTCGGTCTTCTTCTGTCCTAACATTAAACTTCACTAGCCACAAACTTCACTGACCCAAACATACCACAATATTCCTTACACCAAAAGAACACATTCTTTCTTACCTTACTACATCCACCATAATACCTCATTGTCTCTATGAAAGTCTTAACCAGTCCCCATATATACAATACATAGTCTGTGGGGACAGGGGAATAAAATAAAGAGCTCATATGAACAATTACCATGAAAGTGTTTATAGAAAAGACACAGGAAGGCAATCTCACAACAGTGGGAAAGTGACTGAAACCAAGCTGCCAGAATTTATAATATTTATCAAGGAGCTTAAAGTAAATAACAGGGGTACAGGACCATATGTGGTAGCAATGTTCTAATCATGGACAAATGGCAGACATAGATATGTATGATAGATTGAGAGAAAAATTACCTTGTATGACACACTGAACCAACTTTCTTAGTAGCTGACCTAGCAATGGATTCAATATGCAGTTGATCTTTGAAGGAGTTTAATCCATTAACATAGAGTTGATGCAAAGACTGGACTATGTTTAAGGGATTGTACTATTTCAAATACATGTCTTAATAAATCTATTTTTAAAATTCCATTAATGATCACAAGGTCTAGAGCTGTTAATGTTAAATATAGTGTAGGAATACAAAAGGTGATTTTCTCCCTTTGGCTGAGATGCAGTCACATGATCACATGATAGCTGCTTAGTGACATCCCCTTAAGTGACGAAAGTGGTCAGTCAGCTTCCAAGACTCCAATCAAGCAGTTGCTTTTTTTTTTTCTTTTTTTTTTTTACCATGAACAAGGCCTTGCTTCACATGGACCAATCTGAATCTGAATCTGCCTCCCCCAGGTGAGTTGTCAGAGGGTCAGCTCACAATCCTATAGCACCATTTTTCTTTGGGAATATATCTTCACTGATATAGAAATTCTCTGGCTCATGGTGCTCATATTGGGAAAAATCCATGACTTGCTGTTTCCTCACTTATGACATAGAAAAAAAAATTTGCCCATTTGAGAATCATATCTAAGGCTTCTCCAGAAACACAGAAGGAATATAGATTTGTCACATATATACATACATACATGACAGACTGGATCCAATAGCCTTGGGAAGTAACCACTCTAGAAGGAGACTGAATTCAAAACCACCTACTGCCTTGTAGGTCCTGCCTCTTTAGGCAAAGACCAGAACAAGGTAACTTTAAAAATAAATCAACCTTGGAAATGAGGGACAGGGTAACCTTAATATCCCTGGTGCAAAAGGAACTGGCAAACTACTGCACTATTCCGCCTTGAATATCACCATGAACCACAATTGTGAGATGGAGGGGAGTGGTGACTACATCAGCGGTGCAAAAGGAACTAGCAAGCCATTGCACTTTTCTGCCTTGAAAGTCACCATGAACCACAACTGTGAGATAGAGGGGAGTGGTCACCACGATGGTGCAAAATGAGATAACTGAATAAAATAAATGATACATACATGTGTTTAGCTGTAATTTCTGTGAATCTGCTACCATGTAACCCCTTATGGGTAAGGAAACTACCACATCTTTTAGCTACTGTCAGTTGAAGAGAAGAAGCAATATGGTAATTATCTGTTCCTTACAACTAAGCCTGAAATTCTCCTGGAAGACACCATCTGTCTCCTTTATCATTTTGAATTTATTACATATTTTTATTGTTTCTGTTTGAAAAGTGTTTGCCTTTTTGTGCATTTCTTTGACATGCATTTTGCTTGTCCATTTCCCCTTTCTGAGAGACATGTTTGTTGTTTCTAGTTGGTGTATTTCCTGAATAAAAGGATAACATCAGTATGAAGTGCCAGACCTTTTTCATTAAGACCAGCAGTCAGTTACAGTTGTCATATAAAAAAAGAGAAATTGTGTTTGGAGAGAGAAAGAAAGCTAAAGTGAAAGAAAAAATCCATAAATCATCAACAAATTCAATGGACCCAGAGTGAGTTAAAAGATCATAGAATAAAAGTTACATACTTGTTTGAGAGCAGAGAGTTCTTGAAAAAGAGCCTTTTTCTCACTTGAGGAAGCTTCTCCCAGGGTGGTTTTTACACTCAGTTTCTGAAATTACAATTCAAAGACTAGTTCAGATATGAAATAAATTCAGAAATCAAGATATATTTTTACTGTTTCAAGGTATACGCATCCTGCTTCTGTTCTAAATCTTGGTAAAAAATGATTTAGGGAAATTGCAATAAAACCCCTGCGGAATGACCGAGTGGTTTACAATTACTTTATATTTCTATTTGATAAACACAAAAAATCTAATGCAACAAAGAATGTAAACAAAGATGAATTTTTATTCTGACTCTAGGAAAGTAGACTTTCAAAAATCATTCCTCCTGAGTTTAATTAAAAATTGTACCTTGACTAAGAACTGAATACAGGAAAACCTTCAATTTGAATGTTGAAGACACAGTGATCCCATTTTTTCAACCAACTGGGTTAATTCATTTTATATGAATTTTATTATGTTGGCCTACACTAGCAAAGATGGATGGTGGTGATATATCAGTAGAGGCTGAATCTTCCTGCGAATAAGCCAAAATCTTTTTGCCTTGATACAGATAACAACTGACAAAATACTGTCTGACATGAAAGTATATGAATTAGAGGTACATCATTGAATCTCTCCCAGTAGAAAAGATTGTACTCATTGACATTTATTGACACTTGCTGAATGTTTACAGAAACCAAATAGTAGATGTGAGCACAGCTAGATAATGAGTAACATGCTTCAGCAATGGTGACAGCGATATGTGTTACAAGTCACATTCAGGCCAATAACAGATGGACTATGCAGACTACATTTTCGATGATGTCATCACTGCTGTAAAAAAAAGTCTGGTAGTTAAAAACTTGCCCTATCCAACAGAGTTATTGTAGGCATAGTACTTGTTGTTGCTTCTGGAGGGAAATAAATAAGAGACATTACTTTTGAAGCATCTGTTGTATATATTGTAAGCCTATTCTGTCAATCATGTCTGCTTTAATGCCTGACCACTGACAATTCCTTTCTCACTCATTTTTTATGTACAATGTAGAGATTGAGTGTTGAAATAAATTTTAGGTCATAAAATTGTAAAATTTAGTTCCAAACATTAATTTCGTTTTTAATTTCGTTTTAATACCCTCAGTTAAATTTAGTTTAATAGTTCCTGAAATGACTCAAGCTCAGTACTTGAATTGTGGAATAGTGGCAAAATTAGTGGATAGCAAAAGAAAAGCCAACAATTTACCTGGTTACAGAACTTAAATGCAGTTGACACTAAAATACAATATTGGTACTATTATTTCATTTGCTCACTAACCCCAATAAATTGCTTACAGTGAATGAAAGTTAAGACCTTGTGTATTTTCTTAATAAATCCTATTCCTGATATCATCAATTATATAAATAAAAAAGCATCTAGCAGAATGCCAAACTTATACCAACAAATCTATTGTTCTTCACTGTATGTGTAAAACATTTCATAATATAATCCTCAAAGAAATTGGAAGCCACATTTTCAGCCTAAACTGTACTTTAAAAGATTAAATTCCTAGATATTTATGAAAGGAACTATCTAATCTGCCAACTTTAATCAGTGTCTGTAAAACTATTCTCATGTAAACTTGCCAACACTTGCACACACAGATAAATTACAACATCCTGTTTTTGACATGTGATATACGCACAGAAACTAAGCCTGCAACAATTTGTCATTTTTTGGCATAAATTTCACTTACCTCATAATCAGACATTGGCTGGTCAATAAAGTGCTCAACAGAGTCTCCAAAACTGGCTGGCTGTTGACCCTTCCAGTAGCTCTCCCGCCCCCTAACAACTGAAGATTGTTCTCGAGAAATCGGCACAGGGCTGTCAGCATTGGCTGGATCCAAGACATCAGATGTACGAGTGAAAGGGATGAAGTCATTCTGCGGTACTGGAGACACAAGAGGAATATTATCAGCATATTTATTGGGTTTTTTAACAGGTCTCCCTTGCTGATTGACAGATTTCATACGGTCATAATTGTAAGTGTCCATTTGAATGCACAGTTCTCCTAAAAATGAAAACACCCAAGAGAAGGACAAGTTATTTCTTTATTGTAATACTTTTTTATCTAAAAAAAAATACCTACAAACTGTTGTTAACCAGGGCAAGGAATAGCTTGTTAATTTAAATGCCTCTAAAATGAAACTGTCTCAGAGAACCCTTTTTGCTTTCCATCAGCATGGATAATCCTAATCTTCAGGAAAGTGATACAGTGTGCATTCTTGGGCTAACATTTTTCCACCAACGAAGTCAAAAGATTATACTGAATCAATTGCTAGGTCTGCTGCTTGGAAAGTTGGTTCACTGTGTCATGCTAGACAATTTTTCTCAAAAGAATTTAGCTTACACATTTATAAGTCTACCATTTGCCCATCTATTCTGGTGCATCTGCTATATATTTAGAGATTCTTGATAAAATCCAAAGAAGAATCTGCAATGTTACTGGTTCTGATCTGGCATCTTGGGTTCAGTCACTTTCCCACCACTGTAATGTAGCTTCCCTGTGCCTTTTCTATAAGTATTTTCATGGTAATTGTTCTGATGAACTTTATTCTACGGTACCGAGACTTTAAGAATTTAAGGACATTACTAGATTGGCAACAAAGTCTTATCATTTTACAGTTGAAATGGCTAAATGTAACCATAAGTTATATCATAAGTTCTTTCTTCTCTCATACTTTGCTTCTGGAACTCTCTTCTGGCTTCTTGCTATCTTCTGCCTTTTTAATTCTTGTTCTTTTATTGTTCTCTCTCCTTAAAATTTTTTTTCTCATATTTTTTCACTCTCAGTAATCTCTTGCATCTTAGTGGCTTTATTGCCTTGCTTAGGGTGAAAGGATTAAAAAAACTTTTAGTGACTAATCAGAGCATTATTCATTAGTTATGATGTCAGGTTAAAATGATAATTTCTATTCATTTTTTTTTTTAAAAAAGAAGACTTATATTATCTACTGTTAGAATGTATTTATTTGGAAGCCATAATGCTGAATTAAAATGATATTGTCTCTTTTTTTACATAGATATTGATAGGGCAACCACTTTGAGACTTTGTGACATTCTTCATTCTTACTACATTGGATGACAGATTAGATTTTATGATAAACAACAATACCGGGTGCGATGGGTAAATTGTCGCCATTTTATATTTTTAATTTCATGTATGTGTATTGTTTGTTTTTGATTTTGTTGACTGCAAAGTATAGTATGGAAAGTTGGGCACTATCTATGAGAAAAAGAGAACAATGACGCAATTCAATCCACCAGAAATTTGGAAACAGAATGCTGTACTGATTAGCATTCCTACCGGAAGCCCCATATACGAATATTTCAGAGTATTTGTGTGTCAATCTGAGGACAGTGCAGAAGATTCAGAAAAAGATTGATGAATCTAATCATGATTCCAAAGGTACTCCAGCTCAGAAAACTCACTCTGATTGTTCTGGTAAGAAAAGAACTTCCAAATTTGTTGATGAGGGCCGCAGACTCAACATGGAGGCCTATATCAAGTGCCATGAGAAGGTAGTCCTGCCCTGGATCAAGAGGGTGGCTGATGGAAAACCCTATGTCTGGCAACAAGACTATGCCATGCCACACAAACAGGAGAACCCAGTCATGGCTGTCAGGCAATTTCTGTGACCACATCTGGTCACATGACTATAAACCACTGATTATGTGTGGGGCACAGTCGAGTGAAAAGCCAACAAAACTCTTTGTTACACCAAAGATGAACTGAAGGCAAGGATGGAATATGGCAGCATTCACCAACTTAAACAAGGAAACCATCCAGAAGAGTTGCTGGAGATTCTAAAGTTGTCTGGAGGCCATGGTTGTAGTCAATGGCAATTTTATTGAATAAATTTACACTTTGGTATTTCATCTGTTCTAAGAGATATAGTCATCTAATTTAAATTACATTACTTACCTTTATCAATCTCTTGCCTGGCTCCTTGAAGTTTTCTTCTTACAGCCGGTACAGGTGGGGACATTCCTCGAGGACTTCTGTTCATCACTGGTTCTTTTTGAGGTTTAAGTGTTGCTGTTGTTTTTTTCCTTAGAGCAGGCACTGGAGGTGAAGGTTGCCTCTGTATTTTGTCTTTTATCTTCAGATCTTTAACTTGTTTTGCATCTGATTTTATGGAAGCTTGATTGTATCCAGCTCTGACTTGGCGAGACACTCTCTCTTGTTGTCCACCCAAATGAGGCTTCTGACTCACAGAACTTTGTTTTGATGGCTGGTTTGTGTTGCTGGGATCTTTTGAAGCACCAGTTCCAGATTTAAATTTAGGGGAAATTTCTTTTTTGTTTGTGGAACCCATGGCTCCAATTTTTGAATTTGGAACTTTTTTCTCTGTGCCTTGCCTTGCTACATAATTTTTTTTCACTGGCTTTTTACCTGAATGAAAAAAAGAACTTCCTAAGTATTTGCAAAGAAGAAATGCTATGAATACTTTATATATATTATGAAAAAGTAGAACAATGACAATTTTTCTCTCCAGAATCTATCTTATATTTCTATAAGTCTACAATTCAGCCATGCTTTGAATATTGCTACCACATATGGTCTGATGCACCTGTTATATATTTAGAGAATCTTGACAAAATCTAAAGAAGAATTATTGGTCTTGAGCTGGATCTCAGCTTCAGTCACTAGCTTCCCTGTGCCTTTTCTATAAATATTTTCAAAGTAATTGTTCAGATATGCTATGGTACATAGACTTTATGAATTTAGCAACAAGTTATCATCAGTTTACAGTTGAATTGGTTAGATGTAACTAAGTTCTGCTAAATTTATTTTCTAGCACTTCTCACTTGTGGAACTCTCTTCCAGCTCCATGCTTTCCAGTCAACTTTGATCTTCAAAAATTTAAATGCAATGTCAATCATTATTTACTGTCCTGATTACTCTTCTATCAATGTTACTCATTAACAATGTTTTTTCTTATTCTTTCACACTCAGTAACCCGTTCTATCTTAGTGGCTTTACTGTCATGCATGGAGTGAAATCATTTAAAGAAAATAATAATAATATCAGGAATAATTTTTTTTTTTAATGGAGATAAAAAAATATAAGAATTAAAATCTTGAATTATTCCACAAATTATTCAGACAAGTGTTTTCAGCTTTGTTGTTTTAATCATTGTTTTGGTTGGTATACCTTCCAACTTTCCTCAAATGAATATTGCAACCAATAATTTTCAAGCAGTTTTTAAGTGAATTCTTTGTCTTATCCACATTTTTTTTTTCTTAATTTTCATCACCATTTTAATACAAACAATTTATAAATCTAAGCAAGAAAGAGTTATACAACACTGGGTAATTTTTTTTTATTTTGAATAATTCATGAATTAATAAAAGGACTTCATTTCCAAGCTTCAGAAAACATCTTCAGTGTTCTAATATTGAAAAAAAAAAATGTTTAAAAATAATTTCTTTTTTTTTTTTACTAGTGTTCATAATATTTTGGTCTGAACTATTGAATCATTTACTCTTTTTAAAGTGCTACTAGATTACTAGAAAGTTCTATCTTTTCATTTTTCAACATTGACTGGCATAAGGCAAATTCTTCCTTATATTAGGTCAGAACAAAAGTTAGTGGCATTTTTAGGTGAATTTCAAAGACAATATTTAGAATTAAAAATAAGTGTCTAAGGTGACTAAAAAATATATTTGAGATGATGAAGATGTTGATATTGAAGGACTTTGAACAATAACAAAATTATATTTGTTAAAACTGACAGGTTATTCTTGTTTTTATGCTGTTTCATGCAGTTCTTATAGTTATATAAATAGATGATGAAAATGTTAAAAATTGCAATTTTTAAATAAGTGCCTTTCTCAATTAAGCATCCTCCTTCAAGCAACATTTTTGAATAAATACACCAGGTGATAAATCAAGCATTTAGAGTATTTGTACATAGATTTATTCAACCATATATGTGCCATTTTGTGCATTTTGCCATCTTTCAGGCAACACACTGATTCCATTCTCCTAGAACTTCACATCTTTCTGGATAATGTTTTTACAGGTTTCCAGAGAAGTGGAGATCATCCCATTAAGAGAATTGTGTAGGGATCAAAATAAGTGGTAATTCAAAGGTACAAGATCAGGTGAATATGATGGGTGTTGTAGGACATCTCCAGCCAAACTGTACCAATTTCTATCGAATCTGCAAAGAAACATGGAATCTGGCAACGTCCTAATGGAATATGGCGCCCTTCCAAATGGCCAATCCCAAACACTTTTCATTTTTTAATTTTAAGTTTCTGCTTTTAATTAGCTCAATTGGGATAAGTACTTGACATCTGATTTTGCAAATAGGGCTCATAATACACAATGCCCTACCGATCCCACCAGATACATAGCACCACCATCTTCAGACGCAGACCAGATTTTGGAGTGGTTAACAATGGTTCATTTCACTTTCCTTAGGACCTTTTTCACACCACATTGTTGTAAACAATCTTTTTTCATTGCCTGTAGTTGTTTTTGTTGTGTTTAAATAGCCAATTGCAGATTGGCGCACCCAAGCATCATAGTTATTCATATATCCAAGTGTTTTCAAATGCTTTACAGTGCTCACGAGATATATGGAGTATCTTTGCTATGTCCGGTCTTACCTGATCTAGATTATTTTTAACTAGTGTTTTGATTTGGTCATCATCAGATCTGCCAAAACATTCTCATTCTTCCAGATTAAAATTTCCACTTATGAATACTACTTTCCATAAATGGCACATATCTATTTTCTTGTTTATATA
>OZ010578.1:83338561-83501061 GCA_963932145.1 Acanthosepion lycidas
ACTAATTCAAATAGGGATGAACATGCATCCCTCATAACACCCACTTTTCCTAATGGGTCTTTTAGTCCTCAAGTACATGAGGGAGCTTGTCTTGGTGCCTTTATGTTTCTGACCCAAGGTGGAATTGCCTTGACTTCAAGGAAAGTGCAACATGTCCACTCAGAGCATCACACACGTATCTTTTCTTGGGTGATTGTCACTTCATTAAGGGTCCGTCCAAGAAGTAGACATTTTCTGAGTTTGTAGTATTATCTGCATGATAGTCATCTAAACCTTCGAGTAACTTCAAAGGAGGCTATCCTATCAGCAGGTGTATAATATTGGGGTTATTGTAATGATATTTTGTGCAGTAGTCTCTGGTAGGGCCTCTCAATGCCATGATGAAGAATACAGCTACAACAGTATCTCTGGACGATTCTCCCCAAGTTATTTATACATGCAACTCCTGAAGGTGTGTCTGTCTCTCTACCTACAAGTCTTCCAATGACTAATTCATACATGAAGTGAATCAAAATGCAAATGAACAAAACTAGCAAACCCAACCTTTAAAAAAAATAAAAAAAATGTAGACCTCCCATGTACCATCTCTTACATCAACATGAGGGGTCTACGTTCCAACTTTCCAGAAGTGGAACACCATCTTCTTCAATCCAATCTGTTACTTTCTGAAACTGATAGCAATGCTTCAAGTTCACTAGGGGAGCTACTCAACTCTTATAGCTAAACATGACCACCTAAATTGTCACAGCCGTGGATTCTGAGCCTACATCAAGGACAAGTTTTCCTGTGGCAGGGATGCAAAAAATGAGGAACCTGATCTCTCGTATATGTGCTTCCACATGGTACTTATCCATAGTACCGCATTCACCTTTGCTCTTTATCGCCCTCAGGACAAAGGGATGGTAATCTTCGACCAAATATCTGAGAAGATTTATAATATCCTCACTCAATTTCCCTCAGCCAGTTTTCATATCTGTGGTGACTTCAATATCACCATAAAGAATGGCTAGTTCACCCCAACAAAACCAATATTGAAGGAAGATATTACAGAGACTTCTCCATCACACATGTACTAACCCAGATCATTGGAGAACCTACCCATGTACCAGACATGACGGGACATCAGGCAAACCTCCTCAACCTCTTCCTAACCTCCTGACCTGATAAATGCTTATCAAAAGTTTTACCTCCACTAGGCACATCAGACCATTCCCTAATCAATAACCAGATTGATGCTAAACCTAAGGCATCACCTGATGTACCATTCCATGATTTGCTATGCAAAGGCAGGCTGGGATAGCTTTCGATCTTATATGATGGAAGCTCCCCTCTCAACCTTCTTCAAGCATGCTGCCTTCAAAACTGCTGCCCTTGTCATTGACTGGATCCTTTCTGGAATGAAGAGTTTTATACCAAAAAAAAAAAAAAAAAAAAAAAAAAAAAAACGAATTCCAGCACAAACCAAACAGTCAACACTGGTTGCACTGCAGCCATAACTCACTGAAACCACTAGTTCAATTCCACAAGGAGTGATGTAATTCGGTCCTAACAACACTCAGAACTGCCTGCAATTGCTGCAAAAAAGTTCTAGAAAACACCAAGTGCAGCTATGCACAAGCAGTTCAGACCAAGGTTGAAAAGAAACAAACTAGATCCCATGAATTCTGGAAGATCACCAACAAAATTATGAACAGAGGTAAAGCATCTGTGCCCACAATTATAAATGGGCCTGAGGTCATATCCTCGACAGATAAAGTGAACTTCTTCACCTCTATCTTTGTCTCTAACTCAATGTTAGATGACAAAGACCATCCCCTCCCCAACTTCCCACATCCCAATGAGCACAATCTCAGTAATATTACCATTAGCATATAAAAAGTCTCTAGACTTATCAAAGGTGTTGCCCCTAAGAAAGCCACTGACCCAGGCAAAATTCCTTGTCCTTAAGAATATCAACCCCAAATTATCCCCAATCCTAGTAAAATTATTCAACCACTGCTTTAAGGAGAAATCTTTCCCAAGCCTGTGGAAGGTGTCAAGCATATGGCTGCTTTTCAAGAACGTACCTTCCAGTACAGACCCATCTGTCTCCTCTGTAAGGTTTTTGAGGCCATCATCAATAAGGTCATCAAGCACCTAGAAAAGAACAACCTCTTCAGCGATGAGCAGTATCAGTTTCGGTTGGCCTGATACACTGCCAACATCCTAACTACCATCACTCACAGAATCAGTGAGGCTTTTGACAGCAAACATACCTCAAGGACCATATCATTAGATATCTCAAAGGCATTCGACATGGAGTGGTACGAAGTTTTACTGCACGAGTTCTCCCGTTATGGAATCACTAGAAGGGCTTTTTGATCATAAAATCTTTCCTAACAGATAAGTCCCTTAATGGCCAGTCCTCCAGAATCCTAGTGGTCAATACAGGTGTCTCCCAGGGGTCACTCCTCAGACCAACCCTTTGTTTGGACTTCATAAATGATCTGCCTAAGAATATACTCTGATCATTTGTAAACATCTATGCCATTGATATGACTATATATGGGCACACCTCTAAAACTCTCAATGGTCAGAGATTGGTGACTGATATCTCTTCTTGCACAAACTACCCAATGGGGTAAAAACTGGCTGGTTACACCCAATGTCTCAAAACCAAGATAATTACATTCCATCATCATTGATCTGACCCTGAACTACGACCTGTCACGATGAACGGATGTCCTCTCAGGGAAGTACTCTACCTTGAAAGACTGTTGGGCCTTAAACTCACTCAATCTTAACCTGTTCAAGGCTAGGGTTAAACATTATTTTCTGTTACAATATGCACAATTGGCCTCCTAATGTAACTCCCAACCTCAAGTGGCTCACAAGGCTTGTAAAAGATGTGCTTTACTGTAAAAAAAAAAAAAAAAAAAAAAAAAGTTCTATGATGACGGTTTCTTTTATCGCACTTCTCACTTGTGGAAGTCTTTTCCCGCTTCTTGTTTCCCAGTCAACTTTAAAATTTTTATCTGCTATCTTCTTAATTCTTATTTTTTTAATGTTCTCTCTGCTTAATAGTGTTTTTTTCTCATATTTTCTAATACTCAGTAACACTCTTGTGTCTTAGCAGCTTTATTGCCTTGCTCGGAATGAAATGATTAAAAAAAATGCATTATATAGTCCCACCTGTTTGAGAAGCAAAATCTCTCAGTTTTGTTTGACCAGATAACTGGTCTTGCAGTCCATCTTGAGTATTGGACAAGGTTTGACTGGGATTGCAAATAGTGACATCAGATGTTGAAGATGCAGCATACTTGGTATCTTTGGACTGCCAGGAGGACAATGATTTGCAAGTGGCTGTAAGTAATTAACAATAATACATCATATAATAGCAGGGTATTTAATAACAAAAGATATAAAGAGTAAAGTCTAACAGAAAAACAATATTTTATTCATACTATATACAGGTAATGAATGGCTTCAGTGTAATACCCATGACTCTTTTATTATAGTTATCTCATGTTGAAACACTGGTTCTTGTATGATCACCGAAATTAAGCAACATCAAGCCTGGCCAGTACCTAAATGGGTGACCACTTGGGAATACCAGGTTCTCTAAGCTTGGATGTGCAGTTGGTGTAATGAATAATGGCTTGGCATTGGAAATCAGAGTGCAGTGTTCCAATGCCTACTGGGTTCGTTATACTCACTTACACACAAATACCCTAGGGAAAGGTATGAATCCACCTCCTCTCCCTCCAGCTATAGGTTAATTAGTAGAACTTATATCAGTAGAAATCATTATCATCTAAAAAAAAGTTCTTACAATCTGAAAATATTTTCTGGCTTTAAATAACCTGCAAAAAGGTTGATAAGCCATAAAAATTAAATCATTCAATCTTAGCTCTTTTAAAGACGAAAAGAAAAAGTATTTTTATAAGCAAACTAATAAAGAGATAGTGTCACAAAAAAAAAAAAACTTTGAGGAAAGTTATTCAACTATGATAGTAATGACTGCCTGCTCATTTTTTCCAGTTACACCCATTTGCTAGGATAGCTAACTAATCCCCGTTGTAGACACCCATTCAGGCACACTTGTATTTCTTCATAATCCAAAATGATCAGAAGTTGAATAAGGCTAGTATGCTGAAACCCTCAGTCATGATGACGACATGTAACTTTGATGCTAGCACAACCATTGATGGCTCCCGAAACATTCCATCTACCCAATTTAATTCACAGGGCTTAGGTTAACCCATAACTTGGTTTTCAAACACTACCCAAGCACTGTTATATGCTGAGATCAAGCACTGTTATATGCTGAGATCATCTGCCCAGGCTGATATTGCCAATAAGTCACCTCCTTAAATTAATCATGGGCAGATTCAAACCTGTGTCTCATGGTCAGAACACTAACATTCTAATCACTCAGCCATTAATCGCACTATAATGAGATTCTTGGTAGAATAAAATGCAATGAGGAAATACAGAGATGAAGCAATTATAAATCAAATAGACTGGCTCAGCACAGGCTAATGGTTAGTGAGCTGGTCTAGCAAACCATTACTATTGTGTAGAAAGTTTGATTTTCAATGGGTGCTCCACACTTGAAGCTTTTTGCCAAAGTAAGCTAAACTTATAGTATTTATAGATCAAGTGAATATCCAATTTCCAAACACTTGCCTCTATTATACTTCATAGCAAGTGGCTGTTTGCTGACATCATGATTTTTTTTTAAGATCGTCATTTATGAAACAAACTTCCAAGAGAATGCTTCCCCAAGTAATACAATCTTAACTGCTTCAAGTCTAGGGTCAACTGTTACCTATACTTCATATCTTCATAATTTGTACTTCTTCCTACATCCATAAAACAACCCCATTCAGTAACTCTCTACCTTCAGTGGCTCTTAGGCCTTGTATTGATTGAGCATTTAGTAAAAAAATAAATAAATAAATAAATAAATAAATAAAATGAAGAATAACTGTTTAGATTTTTGAGACAAGAAATCATTAAGCTCTGGCTATCATCTGCAGACTTGTCTATTGATCTTTATATAAACCATGTCTGTTCAGTAAAGTCTATGATTTACCAAGTGCAAATTTCAGGAAGTTTCAGTTGATAATAATGTCGAAATAAAAATGTCAATCACAACATGGCTGTAATCTTTTTCCCCCTCTTATTGATGATTGTTTCCAATGAAAGTTCAAATCATTTACATTCAAGATGACTGCTGAAAATGCCAGGAATTATAATAAATACAACAAACATACTTTTTTTTTTAAATTTCATTTACCTATCTACAGTTTATATTGCTTTATAAATGTATAGATTTTTTTTATTTATTTACATTCATTACCAATTTTAGAAAAATGTCATGATTTATGAATAAAACAAAGAAAAGTAAAAACAAAAAAATTTTCCTGAACTTATAATTTCAAGATTTCACCTAAATACAACTTCAAATTATCTCTCTCTCTCATGCATGCACACACAAAGGAGATGGTGAAAAGTTCTTAGCCTGATGCACTTCCCAAAATTTGATCAAATATCAAATTTTGATGTGGGAAGGTCTTCTTGGTCAGGGTGAGAACATTTTAGCATCCCTATTAGAAAATTGTATACCTGCAATGTCAATTTCACAGCCATATATAACCACATCAATACCCACTTCCTCATTTCATCCATTAGAAACTACGTTCTAAGTTTCAAATCCACTGAATGCATAAATATAATAAAGGAAATGTATCAATCTACAAAATCTTACATGTCTGGTGAGGGTCCCAGTACAAAGACATTTCAAACCTCATTAGGAGTACAACATTAAGAGTACAACAAGAAGGAAATGAGGTCCCTGGTTTATTCAAACTTTACATAGATTTTGCCCTGCAAATTTACCTACACAGATGTAAAGTGATGGGTACTGATCATTTGAGCATTCTATATGACATCTCGAACGAATCTACCTAATAGAAGACAATGATCATGCTTTCCCTCCTGAAACCAATGTACTGATTTGTAGTTGAGATAAGAATAATCTTGAACAAAGAATCAACATCCTCCACCAAATGTTCCAAGAAATAGGACTCAAGATAAACCTTTCCAATGCTAAAAATATGATCTGAAATTGGAATGAAAGCAGTGATGGTACATACTTTGAATCCATCATAAAAATTCAGGATGTAGAATTAGTAAATACTAAACACGTGTTTGAGTTGACATACCTTGGTGTATGGATCAGTTAGAACAAATTTAGTATAGGAGAAAAGGAGATTGAACATAGAACAGGTTGCACTAGAGGTAGTTTCATCCAACACCACAAATTACTACAAAATCAAAACATTAACCTGAAAACTTGAGTCATGTTCTTAAATAGACTTAACAAATTCAGACTTTCATATGAATGTCAGGCATGGCACCAAACCTGATCAGAAATATCTAAACTCTCAGCTGTATACAACTGCTTTCTAAGATCAATGGTTAAAAATGGCTTTGAGCAAGTGAAGCCTGTGGACCAAGACCATCCTTCTTTGAACATTGCGAACTAGCATACCAGACTCACAAACAAAGAACTGCACCAAATAACAGAGACCAAATTAGTTGAGGACTATCAACAGCAGCAACAACTAAAATGGATAGCACATGTAACTAGAAGAGAAAATAACAGAGTGTCAAGAGGACATTATTCCCTTGACATAACTATTACAGTATACACTTTTGACTCCCTTTGCAACATTTATTTATAAGATTATAAAAATGTGTGAACCAAATACAATGTAGTATTTTATTATTTACCTTTTATCAAGATTTATTATTTACCATTTCATAAATAAATAAATTTGAAAAGAAATCTTTTTGTTAAAAAATTTATAAAAATTATCAAAAATTTATAAAAAATTATCAAAATATGTAAATGCAATATGCAATATTTATTATTAACCATTTTATAAATAACTATGAAAACAAGTTTTTTTTATTAATACCTTTATAAAAATATCAATGAACTATAAAACAAGAAAATTTGAATAAAAATATGACATTATCTATTTTTAAATCAATAAATATTGTCAAGGAAGTCAAAAGAATATACAGTAATATTGGTGCCAAGGGTACAACCGTCTTTTTGACAGTTTCTTTGTAAGTGGGAGGGTTAAACATTGCCAAATAATATAATTTAGATGTTAACATACAAGACTATTTCAAATAAAAGGTTAGGAAGGAAACCCCAATCAATACTGGAAAGAGCGACAACAACGACTGGACATGAGAAACCTATTTTCCTGAAAAATTGTTTTTTTTTTTAGAAAAATTTTATAAATTTCAACTGACAGCAGTATTTACTGCTCAGTCAATGAATTCTAAACACTTCCTTGTAGGAAAACAGTGAATATTACAATTACCATATCTGTGTGTGTGTGTGTGTGTGTGTGTGTGTGTGTGTGTGTGTGTAGATAGATAAAAGTTCACAGGATTTATCATCCAATCTCGAATTTTTGCAAATACACTGTTCCAATCATCAGGGTAAGAAAAATCTATTGAATTCAATATACAATATAATATGGGGTTGAATAAGTGATCGTACAGCAAACAAATGCTTGTTATTCTCACTTATAGTGAATGAAAACCTCGAATAACAATGTTTGGGGCATAGAATCAGAATCTGTAATTTAAAATTAGAAATTCATCGGTAAGTGATAGTTATGCAAATTTTTATATTTCGAATAGTAGAAAAAGTGTTCATACAGTATTAATTTTTGCATTATATTACAGTAGATTTTGGTTGTACTTCAAAGTAGAAGATTCTAAACTGTTCTAGAATATTCTCAGTAACTACGGCAACATTCAGTTCAAAATTGGATCATTCTGCAGTCGCTGTTCACTGATAACGGTCCTAATAATGGCTAGACGTAAGGAAATGACTTGTGCTCAAAAAGAGCTAATTATTAAGCTATGGAACAATGGAAAGTTACGGAAACATCTCCAGTGACACGAACATACTTTTTTCAACAATTGATTCATTTATTGCAAGATTTAAAAGATGTAATACTGTTGAGAACAAAGGCAGACTCGGTGCTCCCAGGAAGATCTCTCCCAGATTACAAAGAAAGTTGATGTGACAGATCCAAAATAACCCAATGGTCATCAGACAAAACCTTCAGAATGATATGAGTTTGTCAGGAGTTAACGTAACTAAGCAAATGATTAGTAATGAACTACGCAGAGATGGTATAAAGTCGCACTCCCCAAGAAAGACACCACTCCTTCTGAAACGGCATAGAGATGCCAGGTTGAAATTTGCGACAGAGCATAAAGTAAGGAAAATTCTTATTGGGAAAGAGTTCTTTGGACAGATGAGAGTAAAATTGAGTTGTTCGGTCGCAATTCCCTGAATCATGTATGGAGGAAAGACGGCGAAGCATATACACCCAAGAACACCATACCAACTGTCAAATTTGGTAGGGATAGTATCATGGTTTGGGGCTGCTTTTCGATGCAAGGTGTTGGCAAACTAGCAATTATAGACGGTAGAATGAATGCAGAAAAATATCAACAAATCCTAAGCGAAAATTCATCACTTTCTGTAGAGAATCTTGGGCTTCCTCCTGATTGGATCTTCCCGCAGGACAAAGATCCCAAGTATGAAGAATTGGCTTGCTAATAACAGCGTTAACATCTTACAATGGCCCAGTCAGTTGCCAGATTTGAATCCAATAGAGAATTTATGGCGGTTTTTGAAAAATAAGATCCGTGATAGAGAAAAACCTGAAGACAATTACTCAGGAATGAGACAAAATACCTACCAAAGTATGTGAATCATTAATTAAAGATTACAGGAAGAGATTGGTTGCTGTTGAACTTAATAAAGGGTTTGCTACAAAATATTAAATAGAGAAAAAAATGTTTTTGTTCTGCTGTATGATCATTTTTTAAACCCCTAAAACTTTAAATATTGTTATATTTTCTTAACCATAGAATATTATTTAGTTTTATATGCATACATTTTTAGTATGCAATCTGATACAGTAGATGTAGACCTGTTTTGCAAATTTATTATGCTACAAATAAAAATATGAAATATTTTCATGTGTACAATCACTTATTCAACCCCATTGTATTTACCTTACACTGAGAAGCAGTCAATCTGTAAAATTTGAAAATCAGAAGTCTTTTGAACTTTCATTTATCTATTAACTATCGTTACTCTATTTGTTATTGTTGAGCACTTTATTTGTAAAAGTGCATTAATCTCAAGTAATATACTGGTTAATGGGGTTTGTTATGCATAAATGATCTAAATATATGTGTGTGTGTATATATATATATATATATATATATATATATATATATAAAACTCAAAATACACACACAAACCTATGGGAGAAAATATATAAATTTTTATATACCAAAACAATGCTAGGAAAATTAATGACAAAGTGAGAAAATTTTTCATATGATGTATTTTGTCCTTAAGGACAATATTGTCCCCTCTCCTTCCTGCACATGTGTAGCTACATCAACATGAACATCACTTTAGTCTGATGAAGTCCTAAAGGCCAAAACATGTCCCACAAAATTTAATTTCTCATTAATTTTCCTAAAACACACACACACACACACATACATACATATACATATATAAAATATATAATTTATATTAATTTACAAAAACTCAAAAATACTCTACACAATTATTATACAAAAGTTACAACTTACAGTAAATATCTTTCACCACAAGAAATAGCAGTTTTAAATGTTTATAAAAATCCAGGGTGCAATGGATAAATCTAAATTACACAAAAATGGAAATAATACTAACATCTCATTTTAACAGAAATATTTACAAAATTTTAACAGAAATATTTACAAAAATTATACAAAAATACTAAAGAGTAAATTTATTCAATGAAATCATCATTGGCTTCAACCACAGCCTCCAGACAACTTCGGAATCTCCTGCAACTCTTCTGGACAGTCTCCTTGTTTAAGTTGGTGAATACTGCCATAATCCTTGTCTTTAATTCATCTTTGGTGTTACAAGTTTTGTTGGTCTCTCGTTCAACTGCACCCCACACATAATAATCAAGGGGATTGCAGTCTGGGGAGTTAGGTGGCCAAATGTAATGGGTGATGTGGTTGCGGAAATGACTGGGTTCTTCTGCTTGCATGGTATGGTGCAGAGTCATGTTGCCAGACATAGGATCTTCCAGTAGACAGCACTACCTCCTCAAGGCACTTGATATAGGCCTCCATGTTGAGTCTTAGGTTGTGTGGGAAGATGAATGGAGGCTTAACATCACCATCACTAGTGATCACTCCAAACATGTTTGTAATCACCTTTAGACTCATCCAACTCTTTCAGAATCCTCTGCACTCTCCTCAGATTGACACCCAAACACTCTGAAATGTTTGTATTGGAGCTTCTGGCATGAATGCCAAGCAGTACAGCATGCTGTTTCCAAATTTCTGACTGAATTAATTGTGTCATGGTGCTCTTTTTCTCACAGACTGTGCCCAACTGACCCTGCTATACTGTGCAGTTGACCAAATCAGAAACCAATAACACATATACACAAAATTAAAAATATAAAATGGAGACAATTTAGCCATCACACCCTGTATATTTCTTTTTGGTGCTATCAAACTCAATGAATTCACTCTACACATATGTATAATTTATAGAGGCATAATTTGAAATATAATATTCCAAAAATTGCCAAGATGTAGATAACAAAAAATCTACAATATATTATATTATATATATAATATCCATCCAGGTAAGATAAGAATGAATAGATTACAATTCCAATGTTTGTAACATTTAAGAGGGTTTAATACAAAATAGAGCAATATTATTTATTTTAGGATATTACATCCAAAACATCCAAAATCACTACACAATTGCAGCCGTGTTTCAATGCTGCGTATCAAATGCATCTCAAAAGGTGATTGTAAATTGCTGGTGAGTGAACGATTTATTTAGATTTAAAAGCAAAATACAACCTCTTTTACAAAAAAAAAAAAAAAAAAAAAAAAAAAAGGAAAAAAGGGGGTTTATAAGGTTTGTGGACTTTATTCAGCTCAATCAATCGAATATAACCTACATTAAATTTAAACTAAGTGAAGAAGCAAAAATTAAATCATTTTCCATAAATGGGTCATGACCTGTAGATTGGCAATCAATGGCAGCACAAATGTTAAACAGAAGTGAATGTTAATGGATACATTTTTTTTTCTTTTACACACTAGACAGTGTCATTTCCTAAGAAAAAATGAGATGAAGTGGTAATTTAACAAAATGTTAAACAAGTTATATGCTTTGTGAGTTTCATATATATATTTTTTTATAGTTGGTAAATAAATAGCTTCTTTAAGAAACCAGTAAATAATTTAAACATGAAAATGCTTGGTAAAATAGTATGCAACTGCTGACTAAAGATTCTTTATATAAGATTAATAACAATAACCAATCAATGCAAAATGTCAAAAATACCAAACAAATACCAATACGTCTGTACAAGATGTTATTAATACTACCAGGATATTAAAACAATATTATATTAAATCCAAATTAATCTTACAAATAGAGAGATAAGTCATAGATGGTGCAACACAGTTCAACTAAAATCTAAGAAAAAGCATTGTCAAATTCCAAGTCTGACTGAATTGTAAGGTAAAAAGTAGACTGTGTTTACAATTTATCATTAACTTGGTTCAATAAAGCACTCTTATCAAAGAACCTGATAATTCCCAATTTTTCATGTAAACACAGAAAACAGAGTTTATGTAAGGATTTACATGTCTTTGCCATTTTTAAAATTTTCCATTTCACTTTATGAGTTTTATTATCATCTTTCAAACTCCAAAAATATTTGGAAAGTGATATATTATTTCTATGAGTATTATTAGTAAAGGACAACACATGCTGATACCACCTAGTCTTGAAAGAATTCTTAGTACTACCAAAATAGAACTTTTCAACTGTCAGATTCTCTATTGTAGAGATAGTACAAAGATAAACAAGAGATTTAGCTAAACATTTGCTTGGCAATGGGCACTGGTCAGAATTCCTACAATTACACTGGTCAGTATCATTAACGATATTTTCCTTGAAACTTGTATTATAATTCAGATTATTAAATTGGTTTAAAATTTTATTATTGTGTAACTTTATGATCTTCTCAAGATTATTGGTGCAGCTATAACTTAGTTTTAATGTGTTTCTGTTAAATTTTTTACTAAGAGGATTACTTTTCAGAAAAAGTTTATCAATCAATTGGAGGAACTTATGGCCTAACTTAGTACTAACTAATTGATTAAATGGGGGGGGTGTACCAAATGATCATCCTATTTCTATTTCTTTTCTTTGGACCACTATCATCATATTTTCTAGATTGATTTCAGCGAACTTATGACCACTATTCTTTAGAATTTTATTATACATGCCGCTATATCTGTCAAACATATCCAATGAGTGATTGCCAATCTTACGTTCTACAGTTACTATGTTACAGTTACTTCTAAACCACCCTCCATCTGTAATCCAACATAAACCCTCATGAGGATTAGCAACCACTCATCGGACAAAGATGTGTTTGATAAATATAGCATACCTTAAAACTATATTTTTATCATATATATATATATATATATATATATATCTCTGTATGTATGAGTTATGAATGAAATTCATCTATCTACAATTATATTGTTAATATGTATATGTTTTAATTAAAGTTAGGAAGATAAACATTTTAGCAAACAAAGAAATTAACTTTTGTAATTTATAAAAAATTTATAATAAATATTTTCTCAGATGTAAGAGACTTGTATTCAGTCAAAAATTAAACATTAAATATTTCAGGAATGGTACAGTAATTTCTTACAGGACGTGATTTTCCATCTTGCTTTTAAAAGAGATGATAAATAGCTATCTCTGAATAGCTAGCTTTGAAAAGCCAGTAAATATTGTTTGGGTAAATAAAAATGTAAGCATTATTTAATACTATTGATAAGTAAAACCTACTTTGGCACAAAGCTAAACTTTATGCACACTCCTAAATATTTATACTTTTGAATGATCTGTATTTTTCCAAATGTTTAAGTAGACTGATTAAATGAACCACTTGTGTGTAAAAATGGCTGAAATTCAGATAAGCTAAGGATCAATTTAAACCGAAATTGCCATTTAATTCACTCTGGTAGAAAACCAATTTTAGGTATAGACTAGAATAATTTATAACATTTCAGAAAAAGGGTAACAATAATGAAAGTGATTGCCTTTTATATTTCCCACAGGTTTGAATTTATTTTTTATTAGAGAGATTTGATCAAGTATACAAACCCTAACTTTGTATATTTAATTTACATTATGATCACTCATAGGATGTGCAGATAGTGTAACACAGATATTGGCACAGAAAGTAAAACCAATTATCTGAGTTCAAATCTTGGCCTAGAAGGTTATGTTCACTTTTGCACAAGTACCCTTGGAAAAGCCCCTGTCTATGGGTTAAATAGTTGGGTAGACTTGACTCTCTACCCTTAGATTAACCAGTCTAAGAAAAGAAAGAACTCTGAATTCCAAACTGTGAAGAAGGCAATGGGGAAACCACTCCACTACCTTTCCCAAGAAGACATGGCCATTCCCAGATAAAGAAATCTGTGAATAGCTATGGTCAACTACATCATGAAAAGACACATCATTTCAAAAAAAAAAAAAAAAAAAGAAAGAAATGATTTCTGATACTGAGCTAACCAACCTCCTTATCAGATAAGCCATGATACACATTTTTGTATGCATATAATAGCCAGCTACTCTTGTTTTCCAACCACACTCATCTGCTAGAGCAGCTAGCCAATTCCTGTCACAGTCCCCTGCTCAAGTATATTTACATTTGTTCAACACCCACAGAGCCCACCTGTGGTTTGTAATGCAAATATGTTGAGAAAATCTTAGTTACAGCTTCAAGGAGAGAGTGTATCATCTGTCATGAGCAGTTTGAACACCACCAGTACACTCAAACTCTCTATCACAATATCTTGTGACTTTGTGCTAGCATCACGAACAATGGCTTCAGAATAATACTGTTTACTCAATTTCACTCACAAGGCTTGGGTCAACCCATAGTATAGTTTTCAGGTACTTGCCACACACTAGAATCACCTTCCAAGACCAATAACATCAAGAAGTCACCTTCATGACAAATCAACCATGATGAAATTCAAATCCAGGTCTAATGATCAGGAAGCAAGCATTCTAACTGTTCAGCCATTTTGTGTGCACATATACCAACCTGCTAAGTCAGCTTGCAGACGAGTTGTATCATGTCCATGTCGTTCAAGATACTGGAGTCGTTTCAGTTTTTTATCCAGTAAGGCCTCTTCTCTGGCTTGGTCAATGGTAGCAGCCAATTGTTTTAATTTATTTTCCTTGGCTTCCTGTTTGAAAATACATACAAATGTTTTATTTGAATTCAAGAAGAACACACAAAAACAATCTTTAAAATCTACTGCACTTTGCTTCATATTACAACATTTAGAAAAAATAAATATGGGAGAAATATGATATATGAACTCTATATATCAGACTAATGGTAATAACTGAATGACAAAATGAAAAAAGAATTATGTAATGCATTTTGTCTTTCAAAAGGATTTTATCAAAGTAAAATAATGTTCTTATTGATGTAATTATATATATGTAATTGAAAGGATGAAAATATAAATAAAAATGCTGTGTACAACATATCACATTTCTTAACAAATCTACTGCTACCATAATGTGAGGGATATTTAAAAACAACAGTAATAAAAACCAAAACAAAAGCATTGGGAGGTTGAATGAAGTTGCTTAAGCTGTATGTTTAGACACATCAGATGCCAGAAATTTAAAATTTAAAGTTTAGCATCCCTACATTTTCAGCATTTACCCTTGATATATATAATCACACCCTCCCACTATATTATATATATATATATATATATATATATATATAATCCATCAACAAGAACATCATTTTAATCTGATCAAGTTCAAAACATGTTACATAGTTTTGCTATTTTGTTATTCTACCTAACAAAACATAAATATTTAATCATTTGAAGTTTAAATAACAATTTTTACCCTATTATCATGTCAGACATTTATAAACACTTTTTCAAAATTCAGAAAAATATTTAATAATCACTTATTTTTTTTCTTTTTTAATTTATCTTAAAAGCACCAATGGTTTCAGAGTTTTCTTTAATGAAAATATTCAATAAATTTTGCTTCTAAAATTAATACCTGTCCATGTTCATAAAAAAATCTGAAATAATTTTCATTATTGACACTCACAAGTAAAAAAAAAAATTTTTAAAGTATTTGTTATGTTTTTTCTCTTTTCTTAATTTTATTGTTTATCAAATTTTGGTTTTAACCACTTAATGGAATAATTTTTTTTTACTCTTTTTCTTCCAAGGCAAGACTAATGAGTTAAATGTTAATAAAAATTTCAGATTTTCCCTTGAGGTTCCTATATCCGATAATGTCACTTTGTGACATCAAACCAACAAAATATCTTGTCAGCTGCATTAGAACAATCATTGTTTTCACTACTTTCATCACTATCTATGAATCACCGTTCAATTTACTGCCAAAGTACAGTACTTCCTCAATTATCCAGACACCTTGGGACAGGAGTTGAAAAATGTTTGGATAATTTAAAATTCTGAATAATTGAATACCTAAATTATAAAAAAACAACTGAAGAAAAAAGTCATTTTCTGAAAGAAATTTAACATTTATATCATCAAATAACATTTTCAAACATTTCTTCAAGGTTTTGTCAAGCTTATATTTGATGAAAAAAATTTTTGTCCTTTTCCTGCAGACCTCAAGTTTTTCTGCCTCTAACTTCCAAATCTGGATTAAAGTAGGTGTATTTTTAAGGGTTGCTTCTGGTTGAAAGTACAACCAACTTAAATATTTGTCAAACATTATTCATTGCTTTGGTGTTTGAAATTGAAAATTTGAAAATTCAGTATGGTGCTCTAAATTCTCAAAACACATGTCTGAGATGAAATATTACAACAGGTTTAGTTTGGATAATGGAAAAATGTTCAGATGATTTTAATTTTCTCTCCATTTCATGTTCGGATAATCAAAATCTGGAATATCAAGGTACACATAATCAAAGAAGTACTGTACGAATATCAAGGATAAAATTCCTTGTAAAATATCTTCTCTCCTCCAGGACAAAAAGGTTTTCATCTCAGTACCTTAAAATTTTGAATTTTGTTTTCAAAGCCAAAATTAACATGCAAGTATAATGAAGTATCATCGAACATTACAAATGAAAACAAGACTATCTCACAAATATAAAATTACAATTTATTTAACTTGGACTTGGATAAATATCACAGACAAGAATGTAAATATATATTTTCTCTTTCTCTCTGGTGGGTGGGTGGTTGGTGTTTAACTATCTGTCATACAGTACTTTCCCATATATGTTCACATGTAAGAGCAGTCACTGATATACTGTGAAGCATGGATCTGCACTTGATGACCAAGAGGTCATCTCCAGGATCAACCCCTTTACGCAATTGGCTTCTCTAGTCACACCTAGTATAAAGTATATTCAGGCATAATCTGGGATAAGACACATGCTACATAAGTTTTCAACTTGTTTATGAGGAAAATATTACCAAATGTCACACTTGCAGCACTATGATAACACTAGGGTCAAGTTGGTGAGTTGGTCACCTACAGTTGGGTGCAGTTATAAGTGTCTGCTGATTGTAAACATGAGACAAGCAGAGAGATGGATAATTGAGACTTGGCATTATTTAAATTTGATTGGTTAGGGGCCATATGGACTGGTCAGTTAGAGGACAGGTAAAATCATGTCTATCTCTTTGCTTTCTCTTTACCTACAGGGTACTGTAGGGACAAGACATGTCCCATTTCCCATTTAGAGGACTTCTTCATCACAGCAAACCATGTGTTTCATGAAAACAACACAGCATACAAATACCCTAAGCTGGTAACTCTAACCAATCAACAAGAAACCCTTCAATACAAGTCTGTTAACATTTTCAATAGGACTTTACACACCAAGCATACAAATAAGGATACCGTTATATAAATGCTTCCATTTACTTCTTTTTATATGCTTCCTAACTAGTTTTGCCAAGACAATAAAATATGTACAATAATGCTTGGAATTTCATTTCATTCCTATCTACCTCATCTCTAGTAGCATAGCTAGAGGAAGGACAAGTGGGGAAACTTTCCACCTCAAGCAACATTTTTTGGGGGGCAGCACTTTTGGGTCTGCTGTATAGGCTGTATTGAAATAAAAGTGGTTTTAATGTCAAGACACTACTCACAGTTGAAGGACCTTTTCAACTTAGAGTAACTTAAACTACCTTGACCAAACAATGAACATTATCTGGTGATGTATTCAGGGCTGGTTTATCATTGTTGACAATATGAAACCCATGAATATACCAAAGGTGTGTTCTTTTAATGCCTCAGCACCACTGTGTATGAGAGATACACCTTGGTTGTTACATAAATTTCAGTTATTTTCCTTGACAGAAATTCATTTGAGGATGTGTTCATTTTTTTTTCTTCTTTAGGGTCTGTTAATAGTGTGTGTATATATTATTATAAAGAGATAATCATACATTGAATCAATTAGCAATATTAATGCAATTAATGGTGAAATCTCTTCGCTAACAATTTTACACATAAGGATTGCATCATTCAGTGGATTCTTAGTAGTTTAATGCTTATATTAAGTCTATTAACGAAGAGATTTCGCCATTAATATTGCTAATTGATTCAATGTATGATTATCTATATATATATATATATATATATATATATATATATATATATATATATATGGGGAGTTACAGTGCAATATGTTGTATTATTTTTTTGTAAGAATCAAGGGCTGCCTGAGTGGCACACACTCTAGCTATGCCACTGCCATTTATCTCTTACATAAATGACCACACCTCCCTCAAAGTGTCTCTACAATTTACCAGCAATCCCAGAAATCACAGAATCACCCCAAAGAAATGGAAAAAGAAAAACCAACAAAATAACACCCAGTTTACACCCCCTATGAGATCATAACACAGAATTTTTATAATCCCTTTTTTCTCTGACATACATTAATAATATAAAATATTTATGATATCATCATTTGAATGGACCATCTAAAATTTTCTAAAGACATCCAATTCAAGCTTTTCTTTTAAAAATTATTTTCTCCAAGATTTTAATGATTCTGAAGCCAACACAAAGAACCATGATATTTTCTGCAATGCACTGATAAGGTAAAGATAACAAAAGATTAAGAAGTCTCATGGTTGACTTTACACATACAATTCTCTGTTTTTCCTGCTGCAATTCTTGTTGGTACTGCTGGTTCAATAACTGCTGCTCCTCCAGTAACCGCTGTTCATCTGCTGCCTCCTCCAGTTGCTTTTTCTGCCATTCTAACTGTTTTTGCTTCTGCTGTTCATTTATTTGTGCTTTGAGCTCCAGCTGTGTGAGAATGTATAAAGGTTTCATATAGTGTGACCATGGGATGTCTCAGAAAGTTAAAATTATTTTAAGAACTATAAGATTTGAAGATTTACTTGAGTCTCAAATTTTGAACCTGAGAAGAATTATTTCATTATTATCCGAGTAAAAAAAAAAATTATCCCATTTTTAACTGACTATTCTTAACCCTGTACCAGATCAATGTTTTCTACCAAACAGATAATTTTAGAGCATAATTATTATTTTAGAAATTAAAAGTATTAGGTTGGTGCAAAAATAATGACGTAATAATGTCGTTTTTTGACGTTAAATAATACGTCAAAAAACAACATTATTACGTCATTATTTTTGCACCAACCTAATATATAATACAGGAATCATGAAAATATGTTTGTTTTTTTACTCACATGTATTGCTATAAATATATACAGGCAATAAAAATTATCTAAATAAAAAGAGCAAGCATTCATAATTTGTGAAATTTCATCCCTAAAGTTGCATAAAACATGTACATATACAAAATATATTTATTTATATAGCTAAAATCCTTACTAGCAAGTGAAGGATATTGTTCACATCCAAAATGTTTTTAACAGTCATAAAAGCGCCACATTTAACTCAGAAATAGCTCAAAGTAATACCCTAGTTGTTATTGTTCTTGCAAAATTGATGCTATTGGGTATTAAAAAAAAATTTAAAAATAGATCTGCTTACGTTCTAAAATATTTTAGAATGCCCAAACGTTTTTTTTAGTTCAAAATCAAAAGTTATAAAGCAGTTAACACATGATGTTCTGAAAAGAATAAAACATATATCTGTATTTAGGATAAACCATATAGAGGTTAAGCAAAGGACATATAAGATTTGGTTAAAAAATAATGTCTGTTCTAATTTTAATTTTTTTTTTATAGCTACAGACCATAAAAAATCTAGAGGGCCAAAGGAAAAATTTATGGAGCTATCTTCTCTTTTCCTTCCCATAATACTTATTTCAAAATGGCTATTCCTTTGTACACATATAGAAAAAGATCTGCTATATAATTTCTATTTTTCGAAATGTTGCAAAACTTTACAGTAGGTTAGTGAATGTTTATAGAAAATTTTCACCTTACATAAGGAGATCAATAAATGGAATTAATGGCAACACTAACAAAAATGACAGACCTGGCAGGCTGATAATCTCATTGCAGCTGATAGAAGAATCATTATTGCAAAATTCTGTAAAAGCCTTCAAGTAAGACATGGTAGTGCCTGTAGTTTAGTGCAATATCTTGGCTACTCGAAGTTCTGTGCCAAGTAGTCTCCGAGAATGCTAAGAAATTTCATGAAGGAGCAGAGTACGGTTATTGGCCAAGAGCTTCTGGAATTGTACAACATGAAAAGTACCTTTCTAACCAGTAGAGTCACAGGTGATGAAATCTGGGTTCAATGTTATGAACCAGACAATAGAAGATCAATAGAGTAACATCACTCAGAAAAAAAAAATTTAAGATAGAACATTGCACAGGGAAAGTGATGACCACTGTGTTTTGGAACCAGAAGGGAGTTTATACCTAATGACACTACCATCAATTCTGATTTATTACATTATGAAAAACTCAGAGCAAGCCACATTTGAAGATGACTAATGTACTTTTTGTGACATGACAATAGAAGGCCTCATAAAAACTTAAAGACCAGTGAAGCAATCATAATGCATCGCAGAGCAACCTTGCCTCATTCACATTGCAGTTTTGACCTGGAGCCCACAGACTTTCATCTGTGTAGGCCCATGAAAGACAGAAGTTTTCCAGTGATGATGGGGTGAAAGAGGCAACTCATACATGACTAACAAAGCAACAAATAAGCTTCTACAAAGTGAGTATTTATGCCCTCATTCAAAAGTCCTATGTTTCAGAAGAAAGACTATTGAAGACTAGATTTGGAATCTTAAGATATTTTTGTTCATTTTAGCATGCTTTGTATGCTACTTGAAGCCTTTTTGCCCGAAGGCACAAAATTAAACATTTGAGTCCAGTCCTAGGTAAGCAAGGAGGAGGTGATCTCATCTCCTCAGATAATACCTCTCATTTGAGAGGAGACAAGGGTCATTATCTGGAGCCTGAAGTGTCTTCAAAAGAGGAAGTGATGAAGGGAGTTGACTAATTTTGGCTTCTGGGCTCATGTATATATATATATATATATATATATATATATATATATATATATATAGATCCCCCATTTTAACCTCAGCCTTGTGATCTCACTTCAATTACAACAGATTTAATAGTAGAAGTAAAACAGTCATTACTTTTTGATGGATCCTCTACATTAATATCATTACATTTAGTTATTTGTTCATTTTATCTCTCTCTTGAACCATATTAATATGTTCTCTGGATACCTTTGTTTAAAAATATACACCTCTTTAATTACCTGTTTTGCAGCTTCCCCCGCCTCTCCTTTGCATCCAGTGGCCAGTTGATCTTTTAAGTTTTATTTACTTTAGATAAAAAGATTTTTCATTTATTACAAGGCCCAAGAACAAGTCAAAGTAGTGGGTAACTAAATGAGGTGGTTGTTGTTGTAAGGGTGTACAGTTGGGTGGGTGGGGGGTATTTAGAAGTGCATATTATGAGGATATGTAAAATAAATAGTTGTTGACCCAAGACTTGAAGGAGTTAAGATCGTCTGTTCCCCAATGCAGCAATTCGAGGGGAAAATTTGTCTGAGTGGAACTTCCTTCTCATCAACAAAAGTAATTTTTTTTTTTACTTCTTTATTTTTTTTAGATTCTCCTAATGCATGGTGGAGTAATGGATAGTGGCTCGGATTGAGGAATGGAGAGCCAAGTTCGAATTCCAGTCAAATCCATTACATTCACTTATGTGCTAATACCGTTGGAAAAGGTATGAATCCTCTTCTTCTCCCACCATCTATGGGTAAATAGCAGGACAGACTTGGATCTATAGCCTTGGATGACAACTGGTCTACCGCAGAAAGAAATGGCAAACTACTGCAGGAAAAAATCTGCCCCGTCAGTCATGTATCAAAAGATACATGATCACGAAAGCATTTATCATGTATGGCACATAACCGACTGAATGCAATCTAATATAATGACCCATTGTTTATTGTTTTAATTTTGTATACACTATTTTCATCTAGAGCAATACAACAATGCAAAATAATAAGGATTAGTAAAATTTAAAGGCATCAGAATATTTCACTTGTTTAGACAAATTTTGATTGCTAACAACAATCATTCTTGGAATCATTTTATTTAAAAAAATGAATAAAATAAATTTTACCATCAATTCTTCATTTTTGCGCTTTTTCATTTCTAATTGTTGCTGGGTGACAGGATCCATGTGCAGGTTAAGATGACCCCGTAAGTGGCTAGTTCTGCAAATCAGAAGACATTTATCACCTGAGTTTCAATTATTCATTTTTGGTTTTCCTATCTAACTACCTGACCATCCTTAAAACACTTCTGAACACTTTTTTCCAACTATTTCTCTCATCCCTATTTCATCACAGTTCTTCCTTTCAGATTCAAACATCATCTACGAGTTGGTCAATGAAGGTTCTTACTTGTCTACCTCTTCTCAGAATTTGGATCCACTAGTATTAGTTGATGCACAATATTGTTTACTTCTCCAGCAATGGCCACTAAACCACATTTACTTTTCACAGATTGTGACCATTGTAATCTTTGGTATGTTCCCATATAGTTCTTCATTGGACATGTGTTGTTGTCCAGTTGATATTTAATGCTGCTCTCGATAGTTGAGTATATGTGCCATCTAATGTTTTTGCCAGTGATTTTGTTGATGTCCAACTATTTGACTTGTATAAGAGGACCGTTTCTAATGTTGACCTAAAAAGTTGCACTTTCAGTATTTTTTTTTTTTCATTTTCTGACTTCCTGACAGTATCAAAGAAAAAGAAAAAAAAAAAAAATTAAACATAGGTAAATGACACAATTTGGTTGTTTTTTTTTTTTTTTTCTCTCAGGACATTGGCTCTCCACAGATTCCTTTCTTTACAATTCAGAGTTGGCCTTCTCTCAGACTGGATATCACCCAAGGCTGGAGCCCAATGTACCCTGGTATTTAATCCTTAGCTTGACCTGTTAATGCCCACCAGCCTAAAAATGGGACAGTGAGCTTTAATGGACTCTAGGTAGAAACACATAATTAATACCAAACTTTTTAGAAACCTATAATTAACAACAGATTTATTTATTCTATTTTTTTTAGAAACCTATAATACAGTTGTTTTTAAGAAATTAAATACCGAATATGTTTTCTTTTTTTAATAAAAACCTATAATTAACACCAGATTTCTTTTTAGAAACCTATAATACAAGATTTTTTTATTTCTAAAAACCTATAATTAATACATTATTTTTAAGAAACTTACAATTAATATTGGATATTTTTTTCTTTTTTAATAGAAACCTATAAATAATACCAGATTTTTTTTTAGAAACCTATAATTAATAACAGATTTTTTTTAGAAACCTATAATTAATAACAGATTTTTTTAGAAACCTATAATAAATACCAGATTAATTTTTTTTTTAAACTGAAAATAATACCAGTTTTTATTTTTTTAAAAGCCTATAATACGAGATTTCTTTTAGAAACCTATTAATAATATTGTAATTTGGGGTTTTAGAAACCTGTAATTAACACCAGATTATTTTGAGACCAATAATTAATATAGTTTTTATTTTATATTTTTTTAAATTAATTAATACCAGATTTTTATTTTTATAATTAAATATCAAATATTATAGTGGGCAGTAATGGGTTAAATTTCTGTATAGCAAGTTGAAATTCAAATTGAAAAAATGGTCTTTCTAATATGTCTGGTGAAGATTTGATCACAGATTCATTTCAAACATCATCAGGAGTATAATGAGGAGAAAATGAGTGCCCCAGTCTATTTAATCTCTTCTTATGTGCATATACAAGCACTGATGTGAAGAGACAGGCACTGATCCTTTAAGTATTCCATAGCACATCAGACATGAATTCCTGTTTTCCCTACTAAGGCAAGTTTACTTATGATTTTGGGGTGGAGAGCTATATTGATGACATAAACTATTCATAGTTGGGATAAAAATGATCTTGAACAAAAAAAACAAAAAGGAACATTTTCTACCAAATGTTCCAAGAAGTAAGTCTCAAACCTTTCCAAAACAGAAACTATGATCTGGAACTAGAATGATAGCAGTGATGGAACCTATTCTAAATCCATCATAAAAATTCAATATATGAAATTATCAAATATTAAACACTTCAAATATCTCAGTGTATTGATAAGTTACAACCAATTTAGTATAGGAGACAAGGAAACTGAACATAGACTGCACTAAAGGTAGTTTTATCCAACATCACAAGATACTACAAAACCAAAACATTAATCTAAGAACTTGAGTCACGTTCTTAAATGGTCTTGTCAGCTCTAAACTCTCATATGGTTGTCAACCATACCATCCAACCCATTCAGAAATAACTAAACTGTCAGCTGTATACAACCATTTTCTCAGATCAATGATTAAAAATGGCTTTGAGCAAATGAACCCTGTAGGTCTTAGAGAGGATTATTCTTCATCAAATCTTGTGGATCTTTTCTTCAGAATCACAAAGAACTTTACCAAATAACAGAAACAACATCACTTTAAGATTTTCAACTGCAGTAGCAACTAAAATGGACAGAGCAAGTAGCGGGAAGAGAAAATAATGACATAATCAAGGTGACTTTCCATACTACTCCAAACAAAAGGTTAGGAAGGAAACCTCCATCAATACTAGAAAGAGTAATAAGAGCTTATAAACATGAGAAATGTATTTTCCTGAAAAACTGTTTTGGAAGAAAGATGTTATAAATATCAACTGACAATAATGGTAACTGTTTGGTCAGTGAATGCTGAATTCATTGACTAAACAAAATAAGGAAATGGCTAATATTACCATTACCATTGGGATGCCACAATGCTAGATAGAGAAAAAGAATGAATAAGATAATATATGGGCAATCCACTCTCCCTTAATTATTTTTCTTACCCAAACAATGATGGCAAAAACATTGACAGATGGAAGACAGATATAATTTTCTTTGGGAATGTTGAACCAATGAGTATTAGTTGGTAATAAAAAAAAATGAAAATAAAAAATAAAAAAAAGGAATTTTAATTTTAAAATCTTTTCTCTACCACTGACTCTTGAAATGAGATTGTGGACAATTTGATTGCATAAACAAAGGGGCCATTTGAAAGTAACAAAACAGAGCAACAGAAAAGAGGTGAAGCCAGAATCTTATATTTATTTTATAAAATGAACAACTTACCTCTGACTGTGGGAGCCATCACTGCCTTGTGCCATAGAAGAGACTTCATGGATGAAAGATACATTGTCTGTGGGTGAATTAAATTTATCATTTTGTTCCAGCTTACGTAACCTCTGCTCTTCTTTCTGTTTCTCTACAAGTGATGACCAGAAAAACAAAATCAGAAAAAAATTCATTTCAAAAAGCCATCAATCAATAAAAATTCCCAAAGACAGAATTTAAAAAAATTAAATTTAAAAAATAATAACTTAAAAAAAATTCCTATGATAATCGATAGTCATTTCTAAATCTTTCCCAAAGAGATCTAGATTGATTGACAGACTTAGATGACATACATCAGTTAACAATAGATATTCTTGCATTCCATTTTCATCTCTTATTTTAGCAATTTGGGATTAGGATACGTGTTCTTTGATTTCCTATCAGCAAGATATCTTCAAAAGACTGCCTCCACCACCACCTAGCAAATGTGGGGAATCATTATTCAATTCATTGACTGGGTATGACCAAAAACAAAGATATTTCTCAAGAGATTCCTTGTCAGCCATTTCAGAAAAAAAGTAATTTCTCTTGGAAATAGCATATCAGTCACTCAAAGAGGTTCAAGACTGAATAAAATTAACAGGCAAAGACCTCAAATAGCTTTTAACTTATTGAATACATGCAAGTATTTGTAATCAGATATTTTTTTTTTATTTATAAATCCAAAAACCATTTTAAAAAAATAAGAGCATAAATTAGGCATTAAGTTATGTCACATTAAATCATACCCAATTAGAGTCATAGGGGTACCTCATGTACTACAGCTATAGCAGCAGTGACGTGTCTAGTGCAAGATAGCCTATCTGTTTTCAGGCTTGTTTTGAATTCAAAGTTTTCCTTCTCTTAGATTAAAGTAAAGTTAGCCCTACTATTTAATTCATAGCTGGAGGGGAGAAGAAATGGATTTATACCTTTCCCAAGTATTTGTGCAAAAATGAACATAACAAACTCAGACGGAATTCAAATGTGGCTCATAGATTTCTCTTTTGGAGTTGATAACTATTACACTACCCACTCTAAGTACTGATGAGTAAAAAATAACAAAAAAACAAGGGCATTAACAAGAGTATAAAAAATTACAAAATCTATTTCAAGTACATAAAAATTAATTTTCTGTTGTATCCTTAAAGAGGTTACAAATAGACAAAGTTGGTACTCAAGTGAAGGAACAGCATCACATGCCTAAATGAAAGAAGAGAAGTTTATTGTAAAAGAGAATACACTACTGAAAGACAGGGAATCAGGTGGTAGGCTAGTAATTCCCAAAGCAAGTATATCTACCAACTGTCCCACATGGTCAGATGTGGCACAAGGCCGAATGTAATGTGGGGTATCCGAGCTGTAGGCTCAGCCAAAAATTCCTTGTAGACCTTGTATAAAATGGGGTCAGGTAGCCGTTTCAGATGAGACTGCCCTTCAGCATAGCCTCGTCTGGGGATCCTCTCTCCCCAAAGGCAAAGAGTTTGACCAACACAGCTGGAGACAAATCTCCAACTCTGGGCTAATTCCTGAAGCAAGCCCCCAGGTATATCCTGTGCTCACTATATATAGCTACTGATATAGGCAATAGGGAGTATGGGACATTACATTACAACATTTTCAAGGATACTAAATACACCAATCCTTTCAATTTTTAGGATAAAGAGAGAGAGAGAGAGAGAAAGTTATACTACATGACCATTCTGTCATTTGTAGGTTAAAATGTCTTTAGCCCTTTATTTGTATCTATCAGCCATTGCAAAATAAGATTTTTTCCAGCAATGTTAGTATATATGGCAGTTGCTTATTAACATAAATTCCCATAAACAATCAGATGTTAACATCTATGTAAAGAAATTCCCATAAACATTTTCAGGAGATCAAAATTTTTATTATCACTCATCACAGAAATAATGATTCACTTCATGATATTTAAACTAATGTAACTGAGTAAAAGCACTCACTCTTTTACTCATTCAATAATACAGCTACATTTAAATCAATGATATCATGTATTAAATATGCATGAATGCTTGTTGATCCAGGATTTGATCTTTAAATGTAGAATTTATAAGTTCACAAATAATTATTACAATGCAATACCACTGATCCTGGAAGATTATTTTAAATAAAATTGATTAAAACAAAATAAAACAAGTAGTATACAGAGAGCATATTAACTGAAATAAAGAAACTTGACTATTTGCTATTCTTCAGTTTGATCCCTAAGTTCAAATAAAAAGTTAGCAAGAAGAGAAAATTAAATTGATAGTGGCTCACCTAATTCCATTAACCATTTCCTTTTTTCTTCTTCTCGAACTCTCTCATAATCTGGGATGTCATTATTCTTAAAAAAAAAAAAAAAAAAAAAAAAGAAGATAATCACAAGAAATATCGATGATGATCATAATGAGAAAAGCAATTTCTTTTTTTATATTATTTTCAGTATTTTTAAACTTTCTGAATCAAATATCAATAATTCAAAGTAGCAGTAAAAATGGAGTTAAAAATCTTTTACAATAGGATTGTATATTTTTCTGCAAAATTATTTCCTTTATGTTAAATCTTACAAAATCAGGCATGGTTACTGTGACTGCTTTTTCTGTTATAATGCAATCTCCCTTCAGGACATAAGCCATTACAACTTTCCATTTGGTTAAACATCACATCCTGCAGGGTTTACTTTCAGACAAGCAATATGGCTTTCACTTCTCTAGGTCAACTGTTGACGTGTTATTGGTTAATGCTGAAAGATTGTTAAGCTTTAAATAAGAATGGTGAAACTAACAATGTACAGTACTGGATTGGCAACTAGGTTTCATCATCTTACAGTTGAAATTACTAGATGTAACAGTAAGTTCTATGCTAACATTTTCTTCTCTCACTTGTAGAACTCTCTTCCAGTTTCTTGCTTTCCAGTCAACTTCAAAGATTTAAATGCAATGCCCATCGTTATCTTCTGCCTTCTTAATTCTTGTTCATTTTTTTATGTCTTAATGGCTTTATTGCCTTGCTTGGGGTGGAATGATTAAAAACAAAAAGATTGCTTTTATTTATCATCTATGAATGGCTATGCTTTGGTGGGAAAGATAATGGAGTGGTTTCCTGTTGCCTTCTCCATGGTTTGGAATTGAATTTTTTCTTTTACACTGTTGGCCACACAAAAGAGCTTGGTCAATCCTACTATTTAACACATTGCTGCCAATGCTAACCCATTCAATGTTGTTGTTTGCCTTCCCTTGTTCTGTGAATGTCAAATTCTCCAAGCCTTTGTTCCTCATTATGTGTCCAAGAAATTTCAGCTGTCTCTTTTTCATTCTGACTCTAAGGATCCTTTTTTTATTACTATTTTCCTTAAGTTTTCTTTGTTGTTTACGCACTCCATCCATGATCCTTCTGTAGGACCATATTTTTGTTGCCTCAAATCTCTTCTTCATCTCTGATGAAATTGTCTATCATTCCCTGTTACATAAAAGGATTGATATTATATGGTAGTTCAGTACTCTTTTCTTTGTTTCTAATGAGATTTTCCCATTTTTTAATACTTTACTTAGCTACCGGAATGCTTCTTTGGTTATTTCAATATGCATACAGATTTTGGTACCACATTTTCCTTCCTCTGTTAAAACACTTCCCAGATATTTAAACTTCTTTTTATTTTTTTTTACTATCAATGTTATATATATTATATCAACTTCTCATAGGTATGTGCATGGTATCAACTTAGAATAGGCCTGTGAGTGATATTAACTTTTGATGTAGATAAGATTTTAACAGAAAGAATGTGGCAAAAAGTTTTAAATTAAGTGACACACTTGACTTGTATATACATTTCACTAAAATCTGGTTTATCTTGATTGTTATATCAGATTGAAATCCATTTTTTGTAAATTGGGACTTGTATTCATGATCAAATTATGAAATTTTTATGTTTGTCATTAACTTTTGACAAGTGAATGGTGTCAGTTCTTGATAAGTGAACAACAACAACAAAAAAATCAATTTACACCAATCAAAAACCAAGAAAATGATAACACAAAGCTTACACCAATCAGAAAAGTCAACATACAAGTGGTGCCAACTAGAACAGGATAAGAAAGTTAAAAAAAAAAATCATGCTTAATTTGCACCAATCAAATATCACAAAAAATATTAAGAAACCATGCAAGCCAATCAGAAAAATAGCAAAAATGAAATAATGAAACTTACCCCAATTAGGAAGCTGCTTCTCATGGCTGCTGGTACAACAGCTACTGGACGGCTACTTTTATTACCCTCAGTATTGGTTGGATTAAATTGGTTGGCACTAGATGGCTGTTGAGTAGCAAAAGACATACTTGATAATTCTGTGGACATGGTAGGAAGTACTGAAGAATTTTCTGATGGTTCAATTCCCTGCATAATGGATATCTGACCAGTTGTATCAGCCAGGTGTGAAAACTCTCCTAAGTTGGCACTTGTTGGTGGTGGTAGATGTGACTGATCGGGGAGATTTGTTTGTTGACCAATCTCTGCAAGGACATTTCCAGTCAAACCTAACTGGCCATTGGTCAACATATTTCCCTGAAGAAAAAAATTGAATGCAAAATAAAAGGCATTTTTTTGTAATTACTTATATTTTTAAGCTTAAATTATATCAATGTTTGATAAAAATTCTGTTATTTTTTTCTATAACTTGTCCCAGGCAGATATAGAACTGATTTATAAATATAAAATAATATTACTTAAAGCTTTATATTTTGATTTTCTTTTATAAATAATGAAATGACCAAATATCATTAAAAGATTGCTCACATTAAAAAAAGATCCCCTCTAAATCCTATCCCAAGTATTTATTCTTCAAAAAAAGAAAGTGCTTGAAAAGAGACCTTGATCATCTTCCTTATCCAAGGTTCACTATAGGCATTAGTATATCTATGATAGACTAATGTCTTAAGACAAAAACAAGGACTAAGATACCCAAAGACATGAAGGCAATAATGTGACTAAGATTCAAGGAACTACTTGGGGTGAAAGAGAATGAAAAAGACTTTAGAAGGAACCAAAAACCCAATTCTAAACAAGGGCTAAACTTCTACTCCTATTCAAAAGACTGCGGCTGAAGTATACAAATATAAGTCATACTAAGATGTGCTCCCTCTCTTGTGTATATAGATATATAGATGATGCTCTATTGATATATCCCTGTGATACTGATTTACCTGATCTTGTAAATAAATTAAACAACGTCAAACATACAATAGAATTTACATATGAAATGGAAGAAAACAATACTTTACCTTTCCTAGATATCATGCTACACTGTGTTGACAGCAGCTTAAAACAGTGTCTACCAAAAATCAGCTAATAAAAATGATCTAATAAATTTCTATTTCCATCATAACAAAATAAAATCTGGAACGATCATCAGATTCTATTTAAGAGGACTCAGAATTTGCAACCCTATATATATATATATATATATATATATACACACACACACACAAACACAGATATACATACACAAGGTGAGCCAAAAGTATGTATTATGTATACAGTTGTTTAATTATTCACATACTGATGTGAATTTTTACAATAACAGTTACTTAAACATGCTTCACAATTCAGAACCAGAGTTAACTTCATCAAACTGCTTTTTCAACAAGCTCATTATGTTTTGTCAATAAGAGGCTACCTTGACTAAACCTTGTTATATGAGAAATAGCATAGAACTTACTGTTACATCTAGCAATTTCAACAATGAAATTATGAGGAGTAGCTACTAATCTAGTACTGCACTTAAATTTGTGAAGTCAAGGTTCCAAATTGGTAAAGTTTGTCAGAACAAGTACCATGAAAGTATTTGTAGAAAAGACACAGGGAATTACATTAGTGGGAAAGTGACTGAAGCCAAGATGCCAGGTCAGGACCAATAACATTATAGATTCTTCTTTAGATTTTGTCAAGAAAGCAGAAGCACCAGACCAAACATGGCAACAATATTCAATGCACAAACAAATTGTAGACTTATAAATGTGTAAGATAGATTGTAGCAAGAAAAAATATATAGTATGACACAGTGAACTAACTTTCCTCACAGCAGACCTAGAAAGTGATTCAATATAATTGTTCTACTTCATATCAGTGGAAAACGTGAGACTGACAAGTTGCAATGAGTTGCTCTTCTGTGGGTTAGCATAAGCAATTTCTTGCCCCAGTTAAAAACAGAAATGTGTGTGTGTGTGTGTGTGTAAAAACATGTATATATGCATCTGACAATATGCCGGGGGGGAAAGTGGAAATTAATATCAGCTCAAACCCTAGGGGGTCATCTTCCCAGACAGTAACTCTCCTTTAGGAGTGAACTGAGTTCATTACCCGGCACCTGATGTGCCACAAAAAAAGGAAATGCCAAGAGAACTTGAGTAATTTTTGTACAGCATTCCGGAAATCCCACATTAAGCACAGACCTTGTGTCACATTCTGTTGTAATGTGGATCCATTTATAAATATCTATACATATTTATATTCAATTACATTATTATGTATGAATAACAAATTATTTTACTATTAATTTTCATTTTCCCAAATGAATTTATAGTGAAGTGTATTAGACATTTATGGCCAAATGGTTACAATTTGTCATGGAATGAATTAAAATGTAGAGAGCAAGAAAGAAACATCCCGCTCATTTCAGTGTCAGTTAAGATTCCATACACTACTTGCTCTTCTATTCTCACATTTGCTTTTATAAACACAAGGCTAATAAAAGCAGAACAATAAAATCTCCAATGCTGCATAAAAAATAAATACATCTCAAGAAATATCAGACAAACAGCATAAGGAAGCCACATGACAAAATACCACAAATCATAAAGTTCAGCAGTAGAAAAGAGGAGAGATAAATAACAATGTTTATTCTTTGATTTGTCTTAGGATTTGGAAAACTTGTCCTTTTTTTTTCAACTTTTTTATAATATCAGGAAGTTATATAGTGATAAAATATAAATGACAAAATCTAGCATCTGAGAAGGGGACTCAGAAATAAGTAAGCTTCTTTAGCTTGCCTCATATCTTTTTAAAAAAATATTTCCAAAGCAAGGCAATAAAGCCACTAAGATACAAGGGGTTACCGAGTGTGAGAGAATATGAGAAAAAGAAAGGGAGTGAGAACAATAAAAGTATAGGAATTAATGAAAGAGAAAATAACAACTGACATTAATCTTCAAAAAATTAAATGCAAAGTTGAATGGAAAGCTAGAAGCCAGAAGAGAGTTCCACAAGCAAGAAATGCAAGAGAAGAAACTGTGGGCATAGAAATACAGTTACATCTAGCCAGCTCAACTGTAAGATGAAATTTTCTGTCTGAATTTCTGAGATAAAAAGTTATTATTATTTACATTCAAACTAATATCCTCATCTTATGTTTCTGCCATTGTGCTCTCTGGCCTTCTTCTGGCACCTGCTGATTGAAGTAACCTTCAAAGAATTTTGAAATGAGCCCTTTATTTAAACTACAAACGTAGATTATTCTTGTTCTACTGTCTATGTGAATTGTTTCACTGTGTCTATTGTTCATTTTAATACCGCTCAGTTATTGCTTACTCTGTTTCCATATTATGATTTTATTTTTCCTATAAAAAGTAATTTGTAAACACATCTCTACATCTTCCTACAACATTTATACTTCTTATATTTTTCTGTGATGTACAGATTGTACTGTGTCTATCGGAAAGATGAGGCCAAAGTGCATATTACAGATTGAGGATGCTAAAATCAAATAAGTGCAAAAATTTAAATATATGGGAAATGTTCTAACAGAGAAAAGAAAGTGTAACACTGAGATCCGAAGACATATTGGGATGGACAAAGATGCATTCCAAAAGCTAAGCAGAGTATTGAGAGACAGAAAAATTTTGTTAGAAACAAAGAAAAGAGTATTGAAATTTTATGTGATATCTGTCCTCCAGTATGGTAGTGAATAGTGGACAATCACCTGAAAGATGAAGAAGAAACTTCAAGCAACAGAAACATGGTTCTACAGAAAGATAGTAAATAATGGATTGAACATATCAGCAATGATGAGGTTTTAAAGAAAATGGAAACAAAAAAAAAAATTATACTTATCAGGAAGAGGCAGTTGAGATTTCTGGGGCTCATAATGAGGAAGGAGGGCTTGGAAAGTAGGATACTCACAAGACAAATTAAGGGAAAGAGGAAAGTAGCATGTAACATACTTTATTGAGCTTGAGTAAATGGATGGTAGAATAGAGTTTGGGAGAAATAGCAAAAAGAAAACTTATTAAGAGCTACAAGAGGCAAGAAGATGTGGAGAGCCATAATTGTCTAAAGGGATATAGTACATAAAAAAAGAAATATTGCTCATTTATATTTGAATCTATAAGCATTAATTTTGTTTGGTGATAGGTAAATATTGGTTGTTTATATTTGAGTCTATAAGCATTTACATGGTAAGCAGGTTCCTTTGCAGTGTGGGGTTATCTTACTCAACTGCAGAAAATGCAACTGACATTATGTTTTAGGTCTCAAGAGTACAGTACTTTATTTGAATTAGTATTTTCATTCTCATTTATTTATTTTTTTTTATATTTAAGCAGTCATCTCACTTTATAAAATGACTTATTGCATTTTTAAAACATATCTGCTTTTACTTTTGAACAAATTTTTATCCATTCCTTTTAAGATAGGTCTATACAGACAGCTGAAATAGCTTATTTACTTCAAAGCTCTACTGAGCCAGATATATATATATATATATATATTCAGTTACAGAAATAAGAAAATAAACTGCTTCCTCGGTGTTGTTTTGACAGAATATAGATAGATTTGCAAACAGTCATAACCTGTCTAAAACTATTTCATTTGCCAGTTCTTACCAAATGCTACTTAACTACCAAATATTCACTGAATTTTAATTTAAAATAAAAAGCTCAAATAAAATAATTGAACTTACTAAGTTACCTTACTATCAAAGAATCCATTAATAATTCTTTCTCAAAAGAAGAACTCAATATTATTTAATGAAAAATAAAGCTGAAAACCAAACTTTTGACCAAAAAAGAATATACTTGACACAAGTAATTAACAATAAAGAATATTACATTGTAAAATAAATCTAAATTAGTATAATACTAGATGTAACAGCAAAATTGTCCAAATTGTGTAAAAGTAAAATTGTCCATTTGTTAGATTAAGCTTTGAACTGTTGTATCTTAGAAATGATTAAAGATATCTTACTGGAATTCTCCAAGGTTTTTCAAATACTGTTGGACTCCACTTTAAAATAAAAATGTATAATTACTCTCCAAGCTTAACAGAAGAATCATGATGAAATCAATCATAAACGAAAATGACATGTTCATCGTTAATTAATCAAAGCTAAGGATCAGAAGCTCATGAAGGATTGAAATTAAGTTCAAATATATATATTAATCCAAGATCATTTTCCAACTTATTCAAGATGATCTTCACCCTCTCTAACCTCCTAACTTTCTGTTCTGGAGTAAGAAGTTGCCTCACAGGTCTCACATACAATTTCATTTTCAAGTCTCTTTCTACTGCTCTTTGGACAATCATAGCTGAAACTCCTCTCTTACATGCCAAACATTTTATGGATTGAGTTGTATCTTTTCTAATTGATCTCTATAGCTCTAAGTTGAACTGATGATCCCTCTTCCTGCTGTGACCTCGTGATCCAGTTTTCATCTCTACTGTTCCCTCTTTTTAAACTTATTCACTTTTCTCTTGATCGTTCTTAAATGAACTTTGAAGATGGAAAAGCCAGAGTATGAATGCTGGTACCATTACTGAAGGTCAGAATAATCTTTTTCCTCTCACCATTGCTCATTTGGGATGATAGTGCATTTGACACAAAATGATTTTAACCTGTTTTCTTTCTAGCTGAATGTCTCAAAGTGTTTTTTTCAGTGATTCTTACAACAAATGATGTCAAGATGGCTAAATGTCTTATCTGAAAACCTGGAAAAAATAAACTCAATTAATTTTGTGGTTTTTTAGATATTAAACATTTTGTGGGATAGTTTTTCAGAATTTTTAAATTTAAGAATGCTCATAATATGCTCAGGATACCTGAAAGTCAAAGTAAATTATGGAGGATACTGATATAAGATTTTTTCTTTGTTACCTCTGTCTCATGAATCTAAGTGCAATACTAGATTGACAGCTATATCCCATAATTTTACTGTTGAAATTGTTACCTATAACTAAGTTCTATGCTCATAGTTTCTTCTCTTGCACTTCTTGCCTGTGGAATTCACTTCTGGCTTCTTGCTTTCCTGTTAACCTTGAGCTTCAAAAATTTAAAAGCAATGTTAATCATCATTATCTGTCTCCCTGAACCCTATTCTTTTGTTGTCCTCTCTGTTTCTCTCACTCTCAATAACTTCTTGTATCCTAGTAGCTTTATTGCCTTGCTTAGGGTAAAATGATTATTAAAAGAAAGAAAGAAAAAAAAAGCAAGTTTGGGAAGTAAAACCACTGTTAAAATGCAAATATAAATTTTTCATAAAGTGAAAATAATTTTAAGTTTGGTAGAGAATTCACAAGTCCTTAACACTTATCATGAGTTAATATGATATAAATTTTAATTTTTTTTACTGTTTTACCTTCCAATAGTTTATCTTTTAAACTGATTCTTAAATTTAAATTCACTACATTTTTTAAGCTGTAATAATGCTTTATTTCTAAAACATCACATTTTTTTGACTAACCAATATATTGAACTGTAATTTAATGGTTATTTATTCATATCCATGGAATAAAGAACTCACTTAAAAAAAAATGTCTATTACACCAGAATCAAACTGTAGAATGTCCTGGTTGTTTCTTTTAGCTGTTTTTCATTCATGGTATTTGCATGTAAGTGAATAAAAAAAACAACTAGAATTGAAACACAACTCTCTAATATCCAATGAAGTGTCGTTATCCATTACACCACCTGCACATTTAAACTTACAATATCTGGTACTTCCAAGTGGTCATCCATCTAGGTACTTATCAGGTTTGACATTGCTTAAATTCAGTGACCCTACAAGACCAGTGTTTCAACTTGATATTGCTATATATATATATATATATATATATATATATATATATATATATATATATATATATATATATATATATATATATATATAGAGAGAGAGAGAGAGAGAGATAATATTATGGGTTAATACACACACACATTATATATATGAAATATATAAATACATACATACATACATAGAAAAAAATTTCAAAGATATGCTTATGGCTATATCAAGTTGCCTAAAAAAAAAAAAAAATTATATTCCAGAAATTCCCTGGTTGGTCATGTTTTGGTTGGTGAAACATTGAAATCTGAAGGCACATTAGAATAGTAGCAGATACCTTCCAAATGCTAAGCAATTTCTTAAGAAACAGGAAAATTTCATTAGAAACAAAGAAAAGAGTACTGAACTATGTAATATCAGTCCTCCTATATGGCAGTGAATGCTGGACAATCTCCTCACATGAGAAAGAGACGCTTGAAGCAACAGAAATGTGGTACTACAGAAGGATGTTGAGAATACCATGGGATGAACATGTAACAAAGAAGTTTTATGAGAAATGGAAACAAAAAGGACACTTGTACTTAGAAAGAGATACATAATGAAAAAAGATGGCTTGGAGAATTTGACATACACAGGACATATTGAAGAACAGTGGGCTAGAGGGAAACAGCGAGAATAACCTACCTAATAAATTTATGCAAATGGATGGTAGAATGGAGTGGGACAGATGGTGAAAAGACAAACTTGACAGCTACAAAGGATAGGAATAGATGGTTATAGAGATATGATCATTCACATCCTGAAGGGACACTGCACATATAAGAAGATGTATGGATGCAAGGTTACACAAATTCATAACCCCCATACCTGACATGTAATTATTAGCTGAATTTTGATCTGAAATTTTTACTGTCATTAATATTCACTACTGAATTCACTGCCACACAATGCACATGTGTTCTTGTGCCTCTGATGAATATGCATCTATTCTAGAATTTTTATTATTTCTCTCATTAGCAATAAAAAAAAAAAAAAAACCTTCTCAATGTTATTGTTTTAGTTGGAGTTATTGAGATGTTTTTCATAAGAAAATAAACACCATAATGCACATACCAGGTGGGGTCAAAAGTGATTTTCACTAATGATTTTTGGCAACTTTTTTTTTTTCACCATGTTATATCATTAATTTTATAAAACTTGTCCAATCACTGTTGAATTGCTTAGTCTTTATTTTACTGCTTTGATAATGAATAGTGAAAAAGATTGGGATTAGAGCCATTTTAAGTTACCTGTGAAAAAAAGGATTGAGTGTAAGGACAGCGGCAAAAAAAGTGAATACGTTCAGACTAGAATATAAAGAGGACTTATGACTACCTTTATGACTCTAGTGTTAAACCAGACTTATATCAATCTATTAATTTCTTGTGATTTTTAATCCATAAGACATATAATAAACAACCCAACAAAGGCTAATACATTATTAAATTAATCAATTTAGCCCATTTGCATGGAACAATAAGGAAATCATGAAATATTAAGTTGTTGAACACATGGTATGCAGCTTGATTCTAATTTCCAGAGATATATGCATCAAAGCATCAAGGATTACAAAGTAATAAATTAATAGATTTTTTTTTGTATGGGAGAAATGCAATCTTTATAAATGGCTAGTAAAACAGTCCTACTGTTAAAAACTAGATGTAGTTTGACCAATGAGGAAAGAACAGTTAACCCCTACCCAGCTAGTTGGTAAATAAGTCTATCTATTTTTAAAGATGGTGAAATTTTGGTTTCATTGTTATTTATTTATTCTTTTAATAAATAATAATGAGACCAAAATTTCACCATCTTTAGAAATAGATGTATATTCAGAAGCACCAGGCCATGAAGTTATATTTCAATGAGCTAATCAGAAACTATCCCAACCAGAACATGAATATCTAGTGAGTGAATCAGAAACAAGATCTGTTCCCAACCAGGATATAAGGTCACTGATTGTGGACCAATCATAAGTCAAGCAGCAGTTTTAAAGCAGATCTCTATATGTTTATAACGAGATGGAAAGCCAACCTAAAACAGTATCAAAAAATTAATTTTATCAATTCTCCAATGCAGTGGTCATTGTAACATACCCAGAGCTGAAATATGACACAAACACAACCCATACAGTCTTGCATTGGCTCATACAATGCCTAACTCCTTCTACCAATGGCAACCTAGACAGCAATAGTCTTGTGTTGACACTAAAACAAGAATAGTTCCTTCGTTCATTTTAAGCAAGGTGACTGCTACATTTGAATACACACATACATATCAACATTCTTCCAGATTCTCTTTCACATATGCACCAGGACATTTGCATTTGAACTCTTGAACTCTAAAGTTATCACTATCCTTCTGTATATACAATGGGTTATATAAAAATTTATCTTGTATATATTAACACTATGCATTTTCTTGCAATTCTTACACAAGGCTATACAGATACAGGGTTGGATGGGTAAATTTTTGTCATTTTATATTTTTAATTTTGCACATACATGTTTGTTTTTGATTTTGTCAACTGCACAGTATAGTAGGGTCAGTTGGACATCATCTGTGAGAAAAAGAGCAGCATGACACAATCAGAAATTCCATCAGAAATTTGGAAACAGCATGCTGTACTGCTTGGCATTCACTCCAGTACAAACATTTCAGAGTATTTGGGTGTCAATCTGAGGACAGGCAGAGGCTTTAAAAAAAGTTGGTGGAGTCTAATGGTGATTACAAAGATGTTTGGAGTGATCACTAGTGATAGCGATGTTATGCTTCCATTCATTTTCCCACAGGGCCTCAGAATCAACACAGAGGCCTACATCAAGTGCCTTGAGGAGGTAGTGCTGTCCTGGATCAAAAGGGTGGCTGCTGGAAGACCCTATGTCTGGCAACTGGACTCTGCATCATGCCACACATGCAGGAGAACCCAGTCATGACTGTCAGACAATTTCTGCAACAATATCACCCTTTACATTTGGTTACCACCCTCATTATTATGTGTGGGGCACAAATGAGTGAGAGACCAACAAAACTCCTTGTAACACCAAAGATGAACTGAAGGCAAGGCTTATGGCGGCATTCACAAACGTAAACAAAGAGGCTGTCCAGAAGAGTTGCAGGAGATTTTATTGAATAAATTTACTCTTTACTCTTTCAAGATATTTTTGTATGATTTTGGTAAATATATCTGTTAAAATGAAATGTCAATATTATTTTCATTTTTATGTAATTTAGACAACAATTTATCTGTTGCACCCCTGTATATGGTGGGAACACATGTTGTCATAAGATAACCTTCACCATAAATCACAGACTAACCTTATCAATACAAGTAAGTTTCAGATACACAGGACATTTTTGTGGACCAAACTGTTTATCACTAAAAAATTTACAATTTTTTCTTTTAAAACAAACACATCTTCAGGATACTTGTTCTCAATAAGAACAAATTTAATGAAGTCTAATTCAAATGTTTTTTTTCATATTTATATGATAAATATACTGTATTAATTTCAGTCTGTAATATGTATTTTTACTAGAAATATTTAAAATAACTGTTATGGTGTTATAAGATTTTATTATCTACCTCGAGGGTTGTTCATTATATTGTCAATAAACATATATAATAGTATAGCTAACAATATTTTTTTTTCATTTTAGATATATGATAATTTTCATGAGTTGCAAGATAGATAACCTCAATTAACAAAAATATATTGGAAAGTTATTGAATTAAAGGAATGCAACAGTGGAAATTGAAAAAGAAAAAAAAAAGAAAAGTAATCATAGAACAATTAAAAAGGAAATATATTGTTTGCTTCTGTTTCATAAGGAAATTCTATTGTATGTCCAATGTTTAGTTTATTCTAAGTGCTCTTAAATAAAAACTGCTAATTATTCCGAGATTTTATTTTGTTTATTATGGTGTGAAAAGAAGTTGATGTGATCATTTTTATTGGTGGATTTATGATAAACACTTAATTTTAGATCATCATCAGTAAGGTTTAACATGATTTTTGAGGAAAGGTAATGTAGTTTTTCAGTTTCATAATAAATATGATTGCTTAATGTTGTTTAGTTTATTGTTATTGACAAGATCAAGTAATATTGCCCTGCAGGCATTTATTTGAAATGACATGTTTATTACTTTTAATATATCGCTACAGCACAATTATTTTGAACTGGCACACTTATCCATGGCATATATTAAAAATAATCAGCATATCATCCTAAATAAACATTCTGCTGGCATTTGTATTTGGTATACAAGAGTACAAATGCAAGGAAACAGCCCTTACCTTTTAAAGTTTGAAATTACATATGGTAATCAAGTGTGCAGAAAAATTGGTCGTTTATCTGTATTATAACAAGGTTTTAGTTTGTGTATACCTTTAGGAATGGTAATGGTAATATTAGCTGCTTCCTTATAAGGAAACATTCAGCATTCATTGACTCAGCAGTAAGTACTGTTGTTGGATGAAATTTATAAAATCTTTCTCTTAAAACAATTTTTCAGAAAAATAGTTTTTTCAAGTCCATTAGCTCTTATAGCTCTTTCCAGTATCCATGGGGGTTTACTTCCTAAATTTTTAATTGAAGTAGTGAGAAACATCAACCTCTTTATTATACCATTATTTTCTCTTCAAGTTAAACGTGCTTATCTATTTTAGTTATTGCTGCTGTTGATAGTAAAGTGATGCAGTTTCTGTTATCTGGTACAATTCTTTGTTTGTGCTTCTGTAGTTCCAGTCCACAATCTTCAAAGAAGAGGGGTCTTCACCAAGACCCACAGGCTTTATTAGCTCAAACCTATTTTTAACCATTGATCTTAGAAAGTGGTTGTATACAGCTGACAGTTTAGATATTTCTGAATAGGTTTGGTGCCACTCATGACATCCACATGAAAGTCTCAATCTGATAAAACTATTTAAGAACATGACTTGATTTTTCAGGTTAATGCTTTGGTTTTGTAGCAATTTGTGATGTTGGGTGAAACTATCTCTAGTGCAGCCTTATCCATGTTCTATTTCTTAGAACATCAATACCAAATGGTGTTTGCACGTGACACCACCACAGACACTTGCACTTTGCTTGGAAATTTATAACTAAGATTAAATATAAGCAAAATAGGTGAGGATTTACACAAAATCAATGGACATGCACAAACTACACCAATGTAAACAAGTGATCATACACCACACACAACACCATATATGGCTTCCCGGTGAATTAGTCTGGCAACTTGTGACATTCAGATGCTTGTTCACAATCTTGTCTGAATTAAAAAATGTGCCAGAAAATCAGTAGTGCTCTGTATTAAGAATATTTCATCATTTTTTTACTCAATTGTCAAGTATTATAATTTATCCCTTTAAAGCTTCTCTTTTGCTTCTAAGGAAATACAAAGTTCCAGTGATATGCATGAAATAAAAGATAATTCAGAGAAGTTGTTTCTGTAGAAAACTGAATGCAATTCCATTTCAAAAGTTGACATACCTGAGAATTGTACATTTTGTAGTTGGTAATCACCTGGCCCTTGGAATCAATTAAAGGAGCCCCGGCTCCAGGCCGGCCCCATGGGTCATATATTTGCAATTGCTCAGCTGGTTGAAAGAAAAATACAATAGCAAAATCAACTTAAAGGTATATGTATTATATACAAATAAAAATATGTATCTGATATTATATATATATATATTTTAATCATTTCACCCCAAGCAAGGCAATAAAGCTACTAGGATGCAGTGGGTTACTGAGTGTTACAGATTATGAGAAAAACTACTATTAAGCAGTGAGCACAATAAAAGAATAAGAATCAAGAAGATAAAGATTGACGTTTCATTTAAATTTTTGAAGATTAAAGCTGACTGGGAAGCAATAAGCCAAAAGAGAGTTTCACAAGTGAGAAGTGTCATAGAAGAACCTGTTAGCATAGAACTTATGGTTACATCTAGCCATTTCCACTATAAAATGATAAGACCTTGCCACTAATCTAATACTGCAATTAAATTCATAAAGTCTAAGTATCATAGAGGAAAGTAATATTTACCCCCCCCCACCACCACCACCACCACCACAAGGGTTACATATGGCACAAGGCCGGGTTTAACATGGGATTTCCGAGCCCGTAGGCTCAGCCAAAAATATTCCCTCTTTGAACCTGCATAAATGGGTTCAGGGGCAGTCAACCACCCCGAACGAGACTCTGCCCTTCGGCAGAGCCTCGTCCGGGTTCAGTATCATAGAGGAAAGTTCATCAAAACAATTACCATGAAACTATTTATAGAAGAGACACAGGGAAGCTACATTAAGACAATGGGAAAGGGAATGAAGCTGATACATCAGGTCAGGACCAATAACATTGCAGATTCTTAATTTGATATTAATTTTAGAGTTTGCGTCTTTTTTTTAAGCAAAGTACTTAGAATTTTTAGTCAATTTTTCTCTTGAGAGACAAGAAGGTAATTATTAAGATCAGCCAAGTCCAAAATAAGGTCTTAATAAGATGAAAACAGAATGCATGGTTATCAGCAAAAGAGACAGTCCAAAGTGTGAGCTATGTACTGAGGATGTCAAAATCAAGTAGATACAGAAATTCAGCTATCTGGGTAATGTAGTTAACAGATGACAGAAAATGAAACACAGAAATCTGAAGATGTAGAATACTGAATTGCTATGTAATATCTAATCTCTTATATGGCAATGGATGCTGAACAATTTCCTTACAAAAGAAGAAGAGACTTGAAGCAACAGAAATGTAGTATTACAGAAGGATGCTGAGAATACTATGGACTGAACATGTAAGCAATAAGGTAGCCTTAAAGAAAACAGAAACATGAATGAACTTATACTAACAATAAAAAAGTGACATGAAATTTCTGGGGCAAATAATAAAGAAAGAGGGTTTGGAGAATTTAACATTCACAAGACATAACAAATGCAAGAGAAACAGTGGGAGTTTATGTAAATGGATGGTAGACAAAGAGGGATGACAAGGAATCAAAAATTACTTAGAGAAACAAAAGACAGAAAGTTGTGAAAAATCATGACTGCCTATGTCCTGAAAAGACATTGCATATAAAAGAAATAGGACAGTGATGATATGGGAAATAAGCTTTCTAATTATAGGTTTATATAAAATGTTCCTTTTAGCCAATTTAGGCACAAAGCCAGTATTCTTGAAACACTCAATGAGAATCAAATTCACTTACAATGGCTTGCAAGACTAGCATATACTATTGCTTGTACACTCTGGAAATGTATTATAAAAAGCTAGTACTAGAGTGAAACAAAGCAAATTTCTTTATAATTTTTTAATCATCAAAGCTATGTTTCAAGCAGACACCACAAAATACAAGGGTGGAAGGCTAAGTCAGATGTTAAGTCTTCAAGATTCTTGATTCTATGTTTTTTATGCCTATTATCCTCCAGTAAATATATTTTTTAGTTTTGATCTTAAATACATAATTTTGTTTTTCTTTCTTTTTCACTGGTACTAATATTGTGGAATGAGACCTATAGATTTTTCAATATGTAAAAGACTTATATAAAAGTTTTAAAAGCTAATGTCCAGTGCCACCAGTCCATCACAAATGTGTTTTACATGTGTTTTGTCATATTGTCATTTTTAATTTAATAAGGATAAATTTCTGCTTAAAAATGATTTAAAGGAGAATAACTAGAAACCTTATTTCATTCAGTTTGGCTATGGAAATTAAACCAAGTAAATTAACATTATTGAGAGTTGAAATTTAAAACATTTTATGGCGGGGGGGGGTGATTCTGAACCATTACCCAGTAAAGCAAAAGAAAACATTAAGTTTACATTAAGTCCTACCAGCCATCTCTCTGTAAGCAGAAAGTGTGGGAATAATTCAGAAAGCAAATTTATAGATTTTTACATTGAATGCTCAGCCAGTCTTCTCTTTCAAAAAGACTAAAACATAAATTATAAAAAATTAATTTTTCCTCCCTTGATTTACTTTTTTTATTTTACTTTGTTTCTTAACCCTTAAACAGCAGGAAACATTTGCACAGATTTGCATGCCAAACATTTAAAGAACAAGAACATTCACTTTTAAAGGGTAGTTTTATGCTTTAATCATATATAAAAATGATACTTTAACTTAGATAATAAAGAAAAAATAAAAATGAAACAAATGTTAGGTTCCTAAATTTAATATTTTTTAACAGGTTTCAAGGAATATTCTTGAAACATTCCATGCACAATGGAGTTGTACATTCTTGGCACCAAGTTGTCATCATTTTTTGCATCTCTTCTCTTCAAGTATGCAAATATAAACCTATTTTGGCCTTTTCTTCCAGCTTTATTTGCAGGCAAATACTCCAGGAAATGACATAACCTCATGAATCCTTGAGTTGCCAGTTAGTTATTTAGACTCAAATCATGAATGATGTCCATATCATAGGAAAAAGTTTGAATCCCCAATTGATGATATCCACTGATCTTGAATGAAATATCAATTGATGATACCCACCATTTAAGACTTAAATCTTAGCTTAGCTAGCTTTGTATCAAAGTCACATTTAAGCAGTGCCTAGTGAGGAATAAACTTATGGCTTATGAGATTAGGGGGCTATTCACTACTCTATGGCAGGAACTCTTGTCTCTTAGTTGGAAATCAGTTTTACGAAAGAAAAATTGATTACTAATGCTAATAGGCATCATTTTAAAATGATTTTAAAAAATTTTTTCCCTGTCAACATTGGAAAATGTCTTTTGACTCAGTTATCATTTGAATTCTAGTTTTAAACAAATTCCACTGTACCTTTTTCTTTCTGCCATTGCTGCTTTTTACGTTCAGCCAAAGACAATTTCTGAGTTACTGGATATGGATTTGGTGCTTTCTCTTGGACAATGTGGGTTGAAATTCTGGCCTCATTACCATCTGGTTTCACCTGGCCATGTAATTGTGTATTGATGTTTGAATCTTTCTCATATTCTTCACTTAAAAAATAAAATAAAATATATTAAATACAATTATAAAATATAGAGCAGCAGTAAGATTTGAAATATAAATTTCATGATTGCCAAAAGTGAGATTAGTTATCATAAAGAGAAAATAACAATAAGAAAAAATTTGATTGAAGCAATAAAAGCAGACATTAAAATAGGAATAAAAATAATGCAAAAAAAAAAAAAAAAAAGATGACAAAAACAAAATAACATTATCATAAAATTGTAATAGTAAGATCCAATTCACCCCAAGTAAGGCAGTAAAACCATTAAGAATACAAGGGGTTACTGGGTGTAATAGAATTAGAAAACAGAATCAAGGTGCAATTGCAATAGAAGAGTAATCAAGAAAACAGTAGATAATGATTGCATTTAAATTTTTAAAGATCAAACTTGTCTGGAAAACAAAAAGCCAGGAGAGGGTTGCATAAGCAACAAACGTGAGAAAAGAAACTGTAACATAGAACTTAGTTACTTCTAGCCAATTCCTCTGTAAATTGTTGAGACCTTGTGTTGCATGCTGACAGCAGTGAAGGATCGCAGCCAACAATCACTAACTGTTTTGGTTCAGCATTGAAAGACTCCAAACACAGAGAATGTTAACTATTTTTATCAATCATGTCAACATGTAAATTATCTAACTATCCAGTGGTGGTTGCCCCCACTCCCACTGGGGAGCCATTTCGAACACGAAAGAGAACACGTCTACATTTCTTGACAAGTAAGAAACAACTCACTGAAACCTTTCTCCTATCTATCTTTATACCAATCAAAATCAACTTCACTATTATGGCTTACATCTGACCCCTGCTGTCAATCTCTGGAAGTTGGAGCCAAGATACACTTCCTCTAAAAATAATAGTCTGCTAAACTATCATTTAAAACTTGTTGCTAATACTTCACTTAAATTCATTAAGTTTAGGTACTATAACAAAGAACTCATCTGAACAATTACCATGAAAGTATTTATAAAAAAAAGCACACGGAAACTACTATACAGTAGTGAGAAAGTGACTGAAGCTGAGACACCAAGTCAGGACCAATAATATTGCTGATTCTTCTTTGGATATTATCAAAAATCTCTAAATATAAAGCAGGAACACTGGATCATATGTGGCAACAATATTTGAGGCATGGACAAATGGTAGACTTATAGATATGCAAGATAGATTCAGGAGAGAAAAACTGTCTAGTATGACACAGTGAACCAATTTCCTTAGCAGCAGACCTAGCAATGGATTCAATATAGTCTTTCCACTTCATGTCAGTGAAGAATTTTATTTTAAGATGCAACAAGTCACTCTCTAGGGGGGTTAGCATCAGGTATGCTCATGGAAAGCAGAAAAGGGTCACTCGGATTAATAATAGTGAGCAGTTTTGTTTTGCAGACATTAAGATTAACAAGCCATTATTGCCAAAGTTAACAACAGACTGTAAAACTTTTCCAAGATCAGCCACCAATTTGATCTTATCAATCTGATCAGACTTACTATCAAGACAGCAGTAAATTTTTGTGTCATCGGCATAGATACAAAGTTGAGAGTTGATGCCGTCAGAAAGGTCACTTTTGAAAATTAAGAATTAAGTAGGAACTAGGATAGAGCCCTGGGTGACATTTGCATTAGTACAAAAGAATTTTCTAAAAATCTAGCAATGTGCCTGGTCTTATCACCAAGACATGTTCTCATCGCTGAGGGTGGCTAATTCTTAAATTCATTTGAAGGTGCTGGAATCTATTTACATTAAGTCCTACCAGCCATCTCTCTGTAAGCAGAAAGTGTGGTTATTTAACTTAAATGTAATTAGCCTGTAATTGTGATACATTTTAGATAATACTTGGTCACTTGTGTTCATTTTTGGTTGCTGCACACATTTTTGTCCTTAACCAAGTTCTGATGAGAAAAGACTGATGAAATGGTTTAGCTGTTTAGCTTTTTTTATTTGTGATATATTTTAGTATTATCTATATCATTTTCATTATTTTTTGTCACTTCTTTTATTTGTTATGTCTGTTTTTGTTGCTTTAAATAAAAAAGGACAAAATATTATCAATCATTTGAGCTATAAACCTAATAAAAACAAAAAAAAATAACAATTGTTATGAGTATCTCATTTAAATCTTACAACTTCATATTTTTTTTAGCTTTTTATTCAATCCACTCATCTACATCCCATACAATATCTAATCTTCATAATGACCTTGCAGCACTGATCTGAAATCAGCCAAGGAATCCCAGAGAAGAATGTAGTAAATTTTTGTGTATGCCATGCTTCCTTGTAATCAAATTACAAGTTATTTTTCTTTCTGTTTCTACCAATAATTTTCTTTTGTCAATAAGAACATCCATTTAACAGAAAACACACAGAAATTTTGAAAAAAATTAAAGAGCAAAAGGGGCCTTATTGATATCCCCTGTTCCCCACAATAGCTTTTTTTTCCGTTGCCCTTGGCTTTTTTCTTCTGGCAATATTAACATCATAAAAAATAGCCCCTGAAATGTGAAGATAGGCAAAACTCTATTCATTAAATCCAAATTTTCCTTGTCCTAACAGGCAAGAAACTTGAATAAAGACATCCTTTGTTATTTTTTTTTAAGTTTAATAAATTACTATTTCAAATATACTTTTAAAAAAAAAAAGAAAAAAAAAATGCAATAAGAGCTAAAGAAGCATTTACAAAAAAAAAAAAAAAAAAAAAAGACTAACAGGTGACCTTTCTAGCAGTAAATCAATAAAAAGAAATAACCTGTGTTGGGTTGTGCCTTCTTTAAGTTTTTCTGCTGTCTGTTCATAATCCTCTTTTGTGGAGGTTTCTCCATTTTTGACAATATGGCTACCATTTTGGTTTGATGTTCCAGTATCTGTCACTTCTTTTTCAGCTGTTTGTTCCTTAAGTGTATCTAGAATAGATAAATATGTCATGACCAATATCAAGGAACAGACTACACTAAGCTTTGTGACATTTTTTTGCTATGACACAGCCTATACTTCTAAGATGAGCAATAAGCATGTTTTCTATGAACACAAACAGTAAAAGCACAAAGAGATTAGGAAAATAAACATCTGTAAGATTAAATCTTACTGTAAGTTCTTGAAAGTTTGAATGAATGTTCATGGAATTAACCAAATTCTGAAAAATGAGAGGTTTCATTGCAGATTTGTAACAAAAGAAGGAAAGCATGTCAAAACAAAAAGAAAAAATTGTTTTATACGAGTAGCATAACAGTTTTCAGCACAGAAGGTGAAATTGGTGAGCTGAATTCAAATACTGGTATAGTCTGCCAAGTTCACTTTTGCACTAATTCCCTAGGGAAAAGGAATCAATTCATCTTGTCTCTCTCCCAACTATGGGTTAAACAGAAGTGTAGATTTGGATCTCTGATTGGCAGCTACTCTGAGAACTTCTTTGAATTCAAAATCATACAGAAGGCAATAACCCCTTTCCTCACAGATGAAACATCACAAGCTTCTCGTTAATCTATTGATATTTCCATGGTAAGTGTTCTGACAAGCTACATTCCTTAGTTCCACCAGCCGTGACTTTGCAGCTGGGGCCTACCATGCCATATACATAAGGATGAATCATACTCATTCCCTTCAAATTCCATTAATAAGAAGTTCCATTCAGACAGCTTCTTCCCAAGGATTGGTGCTTTGTGGAACAGACTCCCAGCAGGTTGCTTTCCTCTAATCACAACAATCTTGACCTCTTCAAGACTAATATTAACTTTCCTACATAATTCCATGAACTGAACTTCTTGCTTTTTATTACACTTATACAACACCACACAATAACCCTCTACCTTGAGTGGCTCACTTGTTTGCTTTTACATATCCTTTAAAGTCTATCTTTTTCCTTTTACACTTTTGATTCTTTTTCTCTACTTACTTCCTTCCACTTATCAGTCCACTTCTAAATCCACTATCAGCAACTGATAAATATTTTTAGATATAAGAATATAGGTTGAAAACTGATTTTTCACATTCCTATATCATTTTTAAGTCTTTTTCAGATTCAATCAAAAATATAACAAAAATACCTGTCAAGCAGTGACATTTTTTAGTACATGTGACTTTGAAAGAATTATATAACACTTTACATTTACAGTAAAGACAGCTTAAATGGGAAAGACATCACTAAATATCTTACAGTTATACCAGCAACAGATCATGTCCACTTTACAACAAATTTAAGAAGTGGAAATAAACAACGGAAATGGAGGTGGGTAGGTCACATCACAAGAAAGGATAACAGATGGAGCAAAAAGGTTAGTTGACTGGTGCCCAGTGAATAGTGATTGTAGTCAGAAAAGACAAGACAGAAGTTGGAGAGATGAGATAGAGGGTTTTGCGGGTAAAGCATGGCAGAGAATAGCAGTAACAGATATGATGGAAGAATATGCGGAAAGTCTTTTGTCAAACAACAGACACACAGTGAATGATGATTTATATATATTTGGGCAGCAATCTTTCTTTCATGCAGGTTTTATTCAAAATGATGAACAAGGAATATTTTATGAGTTTTTTTAGGACTGTGTGTGCTGAATTTATCAGTAGTATTAGTTTTCCCACAAACTTTAGGATAATACCATAACTATTTTCAGAGGTAGTAGGTAATTTTCTGTGGTAATAAGGATTAATAATATATTTTCTACAGTGTGTTGTATAGGAAGCAGTTTTTCTAGCTTTTTTGCAGAGTTTTTGCTTAATTTCTGATGACAATATTTTGGCTGCATTCACACAGGGCTTGCTATAAAGTGAAAGTCTGGTGTTTTTATTTTATATATATATATATATAAGTATTGTCTTACTATCAAGAAAAATAAGAGTGCATTAAAGAAGCAAACATTTTAATCAGAAAAAGAAAGTCATTTTGTTCCCAGCAGTATGTGGGTGAGTCACTTTGCAACCAAATTGAACGAAGCATATATCTGTATGATTTCATTTTGGATCAAATACATGAAGTAAAAAAAAAAAAAGAAAATTATTAGTATCCTTATTGTTTTTATTTTTCTGTAACCAAATACAATATTGCTTCTTTGAAGGAAGCAATAAAAAGATAAAATAAGCAAAGTCTTATTTTATTCATCAATCTGACATTTTTATGAACAGCTATAAGGATTCATTTAGATGAATGACAACAGAAAGTTTTTGTTTGTATGACTCAGAAAGATGGGAAACAAAGAGAAAGAAAAACTTCCCCTACAAGAAAGTCTAGATAGTGAAAGACTGCATAAGAAAGAAAGCAAGTCTGTCAATAGTTGGATCTGACATATCTACATCTGGTTAACAATGAAAGCATAAATTCTTCTTGACAAAGATCGATTATCAAAATGGCTGATAAGTTAGCACTAAACAAAAGCAAACAAAAAAAAAAAAACAAATGAAACAGGATGAAAGAAAAAAAAAAAAAAAACAAAGTTTTATGCTTTATTTTTTTTTTTTCCTATGAGAAATAAAATACTGGGTTAAAAAAATAGCCATGTAATAATTAATCAATATAAGTTTACATAAGAAATCAGAAGTTATCATACCAAGAAAAGAAAACAACTTTCAAACTTCGTTAAGTGGATTATACTTCTTGTCTTCCAGTTTGGGAATCATTTAAAAAATAAAACTACATATTTAAATTTTACAAGAATGAGCAAATGGGGTTTCTTTGATATTCCCTATATGTACATAAAAATGTTCCCAAACCAAGATGTGAAAAACCAACAAACATACTGTCTACGAGACATATACACACACGCACTTATGAATATAGATTATCATCTGAATCCCATATAGACAAGCTAGAATTATTATGCACTTATATACATAAAGCAATATTTGTGGTTTTTCAGTTAGGTTTGGAATCAATTGATTTCTTGAAACTTTGAATGGACAAGTCATCTCTCCTTGAATTCAGAACACCACAAGTTATACTAATATTTATTTAACAAGTGCACATGAAACATGATTAACCAATGAAAATCAAACACAAAAGTAAAAATACCAGAATTTCTTTCTGATAAAACTTTAATAAAAGTGAAACATGTTAGCTGGATAAATGTTTTCTATTTGCTCTTTAAATTATTAATACTAAAACTTAATTCTTATGTGTGTGTGTGTGTGTGTGTGTGTTCCCAAGATAGAGCTTAAATGCATAATATCACAACCAATTTAGAAACATTTTGTACCTTGAACCCCTGCCAAGTGCAGTGCCAAATTTCATTAAAATTAGACAAGGGGTTCTTGAGCTAGGGCTGTTTTTCTCTTGGTACAGCATTTTTAATAGGAAATTCAGTATTTGTTTTCAATACACATTCTCATATCAATCTGCATACATAAACAAACACATACATATTATATTCCAACTATATGTGTGTAAAAAATAATAAAAATGCATAATACATAATAACAACATTATTAAATAAATTTAAATATACATAAAACAATATATATTTATACAATTCACTATACTACATTAGAACTTTTTTTTATATAAACAAATATCTCAAATGCTTGGCATGTACTTGATAGATGAAGAGGCTATGTGGGGGTGTCATTGTACGACATAATCTGTATGGTTGGAAAATTGTGTCACATGATGGTAAATAAATAGATGCACACTGGTTTGTTGCTGCTACATATTTTTATATAAATGTGAGGAAGAAACAAGTATGTATAATAAAAAAATATAATTATTATTTTAAAAAAATTACCTAGAAAAAAAAATTGAAACTATGTGCACAAAAAGGAGGCATCCATACTTTATGTTATTTCAATAAATATGAATCTCCCTAAGCAGACAATTTTGTTAAAGCTTTCTATTTGTTAATTTATTATTGTGTTTAATCTAAGTAATATTGTATAAGGTGAATAATAATAATTATTACAATAACTTGTAAATACAAATTAAAATATGTGTAATTAATAATAAATTGATAATTTTAATACTTCATCATTTTGTATAATGAACAGCTTTTAAAAGGAACCCAATCTAGTTAACATATAAAAATCAACCATTGAAATGGGAATGACAAATTACAAAAAAAATGCATAAATAAAAGTTTTTAAAAATAAACACTCAGTATAATGATAAAAAAATGTTTAGAAAGAAACCTCAAATAAGTGCAAGGGAGATAAGCAAAATCCTAAATCTAAATAGCCAGATGCTATTATATTTGTACCATAATTTATTTTTAATTCATTTTCCTAAAATTTCCCCACAACTCAATTACTCTATTTGAGTTTATTTTTATTTTAAATTAAAATTCAATGAATATTTGGTGGTAAACTTGTATTTGGTAAGAAATGGCAAATGAAATAGTTTTAGAGAGACTATACTCTGTAAATCTATCAACAGTAAAATCAAAACAAGTCTGAGGCAGTAATTTATTTTCTTCTATCTATAACTGAATATATGATTCAGTAGAGTTTTGAAAAACTATTTAAACTGTCTATATAGGCTTGTTTTAAAAGGAATGGATAAAACAAACATATTTTAAAAATGCAACAAATCATTTTATAATTTGAGACAACGTCTGAAATGCTGAAAAAATAAATAAGAATGAAAATACTAATTGAAATATAGTGATGTACTCTTGGTGAGACCAGGAACATAATGTCAATTGCATTTCCTTCAGTCAAGTAAGACACCCCCACACTGCAAAGGGGCCACTTATCAAGTAAATATTTATAGAGTCAAATATAAATGACCACTATTTACAAATCCCCAAACTAAATACTTGTAGACTCAAATATAAACAAACAACATTTACCTATTCCCGAACCAAATAAATGCTTATAAATTCAAATGTAAACAAGCAATATTTACCAATCCTAAAATCAAGTAAATTCTTATAGATTCAAATTTAATAAATAAAGTTATTTTAGAAAGAGCTGACATGTTATGACAAGGCCAAATGTATGGGGAACTCAGTGAGGATCAAACTCACTATTCAGTTTCAACTGATCTAGCAAGACAAGCTCGCTAAGCATTACATCATGTCAAAGTGCCCAAGTGCTGAGATGTTATGAAAGCAACCAACTCAATAAAGTATATCATTTCAACATTAGATATTATTTTCATTTTAGAGAATTCACTGACAGTAGAAATCAAATTGATTTGCTCAATGTACAAGCTCTCAATAATGGGTCTTATCACTTATAAAAATGCTTCTAAAATATCATCTTGTGCCTGAACTAGTAAAATTCATTCAAACCAGAATTGTTTCCATTATGGCAGTGGTTCCCAAACAGTGTGGCATGCCTCATAGGCATAGCACAAAGTTTGAAAGACAATCTAGAAGATTTAGAAACAGTTTCAAAAATTTCTTATGCCAAAACTATTAGGTTGGTGCAAAAATAATGACATAATAATGTCGTTTTTTGACGTTAAAAAATACGTCAAAAAGCAACATTATTACGTCATTATTTTTGCACCAACCTAATAGATATGATTCCAAAATTTAAAATATTGTTATGGATTACTTGTAATTGCATGTACAAGTCCCAGTATAAATAGTTATAAATAATTATTGACTGATTTTATCATTGTGGTATTTTTGCATTATATCAAGTATTAAGAATACAGTAACTAGGGTTTGCAAATTGGAGGGGAAAGTTATCAATGATAATGTTCTGACTTTGAATCCTCGGTTATCTCCCTTTAACCCTCTCTGTTTTTTATTTTTAAATATATTTTTTATCACATACAATTTGGCGAGACAAAAATGTGGCATAGAGGGTAAAAGTTTGGGAACAACTGCATTATAGGAAGCAACCAAAAAGCTTCAGTAAACATTTGCTAACAAAAAGTGAAAGTTAATAGATTTATGAAAATATCAAAGCATAAATATAAAAAAAATATTAAACACTTACTGATTTCATTGTTACTGGAGAGATTTTTATCTGTGATAGGTAATTTTCCTACAGAAGCCAAAATAGCATCCAGCTGAGCTTTGGTTAATGTCACAGTTTCTGCAAATGGATGTTTCTTCTGTTTGGTATTAGATGCCTCCTTTGTTTGTTGTTTAGTAGTAGCCAGTTGCTGATTTGAACTTTTATTTGTCCTGTGGTACATATAAAAAATAATTTCCAACATAAATATTTTATTTTTTATTAAAATTCATAATAGAATATAACATAATAGACACTCACAGACACATTATATATACATATATATATATATATATATATATATATATATATAGCTGGCCACTTGTATTTGAGGATACCCGTCTACTAGGGTGGCTAGCCAATCCCTATTGTGGACGCTTGCTCAGGCACATTTGTTTGTTCAACACCCACAGAACCCACCTGTGCTTTATAGTGCAACTATGCTGAACAGACCTTAATTATAGTACTTGGGAAAGAGTATGATCAATCTGATCAAGGCCAGCATGCTCAAACCCTCGGTCAGGACGACTTGTGACTGTGCTAGCACAGCTATCAATGGCCCCCAAGGGCCAATTGATAGCTGTGCTATCAATTGATAGCTGTGCCCAATTTCACTCACAAAATCATGATATGGTTTTCAGGCACTTTCCAAAATTACCGCACACTGGGATCACCCCTCCAGACCGATAACATCAAGAAGACTCTTTCCTGATAAATCAACCATGGTGGGATTTTAACCCAGGTCTCATGGTCAGAAAGTGATCATTCTAAAAAAAAAAAAAAAAAAAAAAAAAAGAAGGCAAGCTTTGTATTGCCAATATAGAGGATCAGGTAAAATGTTTCTTTGTGGGTGAGGGAAGCAACTTAGAGGAAGAAGAGAGTCGGTAGTTGATGTGTGTGAGAGGTCAGTTGACCAAGGTTACTGGTGGTGATATTGATGGCTTGACTACTCGCCTGTAATTCTAACAGTGTTGCGAGCAGCATTCTTAAAAGTAGACTGGGTGGATCATGACTCAGCATTTTTTGTCATACCTTTAACAGCAACATTTGTGATTGGCTCCTTTTAAATTGTATTTTATATTTTTTTTTTAGGAGATTTGTTTGGTGGACCGGATAGGATGTGATGCTTAGAACTCCTGCATACAGGGCAGTTTTTTTTATTTTCATTTTCATAGTATTTACAACTGGCTGACATGGAGAGTGAATCAGAAAGAGATCCAATTTGAAGTAGAGTAAAACATACACAACATGAATCTTGGTCATTTTAGCCACACACAAAAAACACATTTGTGAAAGGATATTCATATATTAGAAAAAAAAAAAAAAAAAAAAAAAAAAAACTATCAAATTTAACAGACAGAAAATATTTGCTTTTAACATTTATTAAGATTTATTTATTATATTTGACCAACACACTTCGTATTAGAAATATAGATTAAGTGTTAATAATTGTGATGTTTATTTTGTGATTTAAATAAATAAATCCATTTTTACAGACAATTTCATCAGGAAAAGAAAATATATTTAAAGGTTTTTAGCCTGATGAATTGCAAGTCTTTTTAGACACTTATATACTGACCTTTGAACATTTCCTGAAGCATCTCTTTTATTGACATTTGATTTTCTATTTGGCTGAACTTTTGGAGGATCACTGCTTGGTGCCACTACATTATTATTCCGAAGAGAAAACTTCATATTCCGAGATTTGTAGCCAAACTATAAGAATAAAATACAAGTAAAAGCAAATATTCTCTAAATAAGTATTTCAAATGAAAATACAGAGGCGCTATCTGACAGGCTATTTAATATATATGCTTTACCGCTGTATATTTATTTATGTTATCGCTATTAATAAAAAGTAAATTTCAAACGATTGTGAAATATTTTTTCTATTTTATTTGTAATTTATCACTGCGTAGTATAAAAAAAAAGGAACAAGGGAGATAACTCTACAAAGGCGAATAATCGCAAAATATCTTTCATGATAAAAACTGAAAATATACACGCACGCGCGCGCACACACACACACACACACACACACAGAGGAAAAGATATTAGAGAAGTTTCCAGCACTACCTTTTGCAAAATGATAGGAAAATTTTAGAAACATCTGAATTTCTTCAGTTCTTTACTACTTGCACAATAACTGAACTACAGTACATCATTTACAAACCTTAGGGAAAATTCCAAAGAATCTACATAAACTTCCAGAAATAATTTTGCACTTTTTTCTTTACTTGACACACAAAAAAAAGAGTTTTGAACAAGATTGACACCAATAAAAAAAAAAAAAAAAAAAATTATGAGAATATAAAACAAAGAAAATCATGACAGTTTGCAACATCTTAACCTAAACAGAATTTATTTTTTTAATCATTTAACCCCAAGCAAAGTGATAAAGCCACTCAGATACAAGGGGTTACTGAGAGTGAATGAAAACGAGAAAACATTATTGAGGAAAGAGTATAATAAGAGAACAGGATTGAAGGAGACAGAAGACAATGACTGAAGTTGTATTTAAATTAATTCTATTACAAAAAAAAAATCATCCTTGTTTTGTGCCATCCCGGGTATGACAATAAACTACATCTGTGTCCTGGGTAAGATGATAAACTACATCCAACACCAAGTCCTCTGATCAGGAGGTTTTGAGAGGCATGGAACCACCTCTTAATTGCTGCTGTTCCCATGTCCACCCTAACTCAGGGTGGTAGTACCTGTTACGGTCACAGCTATGGGCAAATAGTTAACCCCCAAACTGGAGTCAAAACACTATGAAAGTGTAAAAATAGGTTTTAATACCAGGAATACCTTGTAAAAAATTACCAGCAATAAATTTAAAAAAAAAAAAAAAAAATTACCAGCAACACATTTTTTTAAAAAATGTTACCAGCAATAGATTTTTGGAAAAAAAATATTACCAGCAATACATTTTTGAAAGAAAAATATTACCAGCAATGCATTTTTGAAGGAAAAATATTAACAGAAATAGATTTTTGAAAAAACAATATTACCAGCAATAAAAAATTTGTCAGCATTAAATAATCCATTGAGGTTGATATGCTGTAAAACAAAACAAATCAAACCAAACCAATCCTTGTTTTGTGGGGTTTAAAAACAACTGTTTATTATAAAGTGCTGGACAAACCATTACTTTGCAAAACTAGTGAATAACTGATTCATTTAAATGATAAAAAAAAAAAAAAAAAAAAATTGAACAAAAAACACTTTTCTAAGCAAATTGTTGACAGGTGATTTTAATGTATGACAATGTTTGTCCTCATGTTGCAAATATAAACAATCATGGAGGTAGGATAAGAAGTCCTTCCACATATATAGGATTTGCCAGATCTGTCACCTTCAAACTAGTATTTTGCAGCAGAGAGGTGTTAATACTTTCATACAGCTGAGGTGGAAGGTTTTCAAAATAAATGGATTTAACACATGGAGAACTTCTTAAACTATATATATATATATATATATATATATATATATATATATATATATATATAGATATGACATGATTAAAAAAGAAGTGAAAATATGTTCATGTATGTACACCAACAGACAAAAGGAAAACAAAACATTTGTGTGTTTGCATATACCACAGCATATACCACATAGTTGGGTTGAAATTAAGTAGTCAGCTTCCTCAAGGAAAGTGATCTACTTCGTGAGGATATGACATTTTCACACTACAGCAAAATCTCGTCTGCTCAGTGGTCTGAACAAGATATTGAAAAATTGCTCAAAATTCACTGAATCAAAACTAAAAACTAAAACTGTTCTTTTATAACTACATACTCATTTTGCCTAAAAGTAAAAATCAGAACATAGAAATCCAAGAAAATGTTTTGATGACTGAATTTTTTCAATGCTACATTTTAATTATCTTTGCTTAATGACAAAACAAGGCAAAAAATAAATAACTTTTACTTCTGGCATTATGGACAAATAAATCAGTATACATTGGTATAAAATACATGTGAAAAAGTTATACATCAATAAAGTAATACAGAATGAATCTGCTCTGACACTCTTTTAATGCTATGTCCTTCTAGGTAATCATGGCTCTCTGTAGTTTTGGGGGGTAAAAGAGTAAAGCTTAGACACATCCCGGTCTCAATGGTAATGTAACATATTTCTGTCTTGTCATCTGTCTACATCTACTATCCCTTTGCACTATCTGACTGATTTCCTCTGCCACTATCCTCCTTTGGGCAGACTATGTGTTTGCATCTTCTTGAATACTAACAACCATAAAAAAGCACCTCCCATCCTTCAATACCCACGAGTTATGGTTATGGTCACCACCCCCACCCATATTTAATCTCTCTCCCTTACACCTTTTCAGTTTCTCAATTCATTCACTTCATTTTTCACTTTCCAATCATTAAGTTTAAGGGGGATGCAAATTACTTTTCTTTATTATTTGTGAATTACTATAACTGCTTTGGAAAGATAATGGTTTCCCATTGCCTTTCATCTAGTTTTGAACTCAAAGTAAATCTTTTAAGACCAGTCTACCTTGCTACTTGCTCCACAAAGGAAGAAGAAATGGATAACTGACTTTTCTCAAGACAGTTTAAAGAATACTTTTCTAATGAAAGTTTTAGAAAATCATAGCAATTTGATTATAATCAGGTTCTAGTAACCAATTCTTAATATCAATTAAGAAATATAATGAAGTGATTTTTAATATAAATATTATATTTTGAAATTAAGATATTCTATTAAATATTATTTCAGCAAATTTTATGCAAAAAAGAATTGTTTCTATTAATAGCTACAACATCTGTATATTTCTTTTATAGCTTGTACAATTCTGACAGGAATGTGATCCAGTGCAATGTATTGTAACCATAACATCCAAACCTGAATTTTAATGATGAGTAAAAGTAACAGGCTCTTTTCCCCATATCTGAAATCAGATTTCCGTTATATATATATATATATATATATATATATATATATATATATATATATATATATATAAGCCTAAATGTCTGAATATATATATATATATATATATATATAAAGTGATAAGTCTAAATGTCTGAATATAGCCAACAAATAGATATATAGTAATCAATCTGAAATCATTGTCTAATGCAAAATAAAATCTATTATCAATAAGCTACTTACTTTCTTTTTATCTTTGCTTTGTGGTTCTGAAAACAAGAAAAAAATGAATTAATTATTTTTAAAGAGTTCAAAAGCCTTATAAAATATGGCTTTTTCAAAATTGTTTCTATTTTTAAATATATATATATATATTAAATATACTAATAAACACCAAACAGTGCCCAGGCACTCCAATTCAAATCATAATTCACACTAAGGTGATAAAGAAAACTGTTTTATATATATTATATATATATATATATATATATATACACACACACACACAAGTGAACACCGAGTTCAACACCCAGCAGCAAATCTGTTTCATGCTTAAATGCAATTGTCAGGCCATGTGTGTTGTTTTTTTTGGTTTGACTATTTATATATGCTGATCAGTGATGCATTATGGGTAAATATTGTATTATCCTAATGGTTATTTAGTGGCTGGTAATGGTTGTGTTTTCAGTTATTCTAGGGGTTAATGAGTGGAAATAATTGTGGATTCAAATGCAGCTTTGTGGCTACTTTATAGTGTCAATTGTTAATTTTATTATTATTTATTAGCAAAAAATTAAATTAGAATTGAATCAGAACTTTAACAAAATAACTGCTATCCAAAGGTAATATTCAAACAGTAAAACTTGTCTCACAGTAATATGGCAGCAGCTACAGGAAATTGTCCCAGTTATGTAACAGCATAGTTTTAGCATATGTGCCTAGATATTAACATGCAATTAAATTAAAATTATAACAGAGCCTATGAAACTGTCCATCCACAAAGAGCCCATGGAATATTGTTAATGATCAGCTTAAATTAATCAAACAACAATGCAGAAGAGAAATTAAGTTAAATGAAACTTACTTTGCTCCCAGAACCATGGAGTAACACCATGAAAATTTTTGGTCTCAAATTTCAAAGCTCCCCTGTAAGAAATATTTAAAATAAATTCATTTTAATTTATGAAAAATGCAATATAAAATATTTAAAAAAATATTGTCAATACATGTTTATGCACATAAACATTATCATGAAAGTAAATATTTCTAATAATTCTACTTTATTTCTTTAGAGTTTTAAGTTTGACTTTTTGTTGTTAGTTTTACTCAATGCTATTGACTGACAATTGTTACTAATGACATTGGAAAATTTAAGGTCCATTCTACTTTACTGCTTTTGACTAAAAATTTGGCAAATGACCACTAAATTTTTATAACAAATATCAAAGCAATGATTTACAAGATAAATAAAGCCAACAAATAGAATATCTATATATGTAAATGAGAAGAGTTTGTTCACTATACACAAGCAAACCCTTTTGTGTACAGGCCTCAAATTTGATATACATTTATTGGATACAGGTTTGAGAAAGATTTGTTTATCATGAGGAAAGTGAGTGTGCTGCCTCTTTTTATGTTATTATGGAAGTATCTTTCATACAAACAATTATCATTTGGTTGGTTCAGGGCAAATTTATAATTTTCTTTTATTATCAAGATATAAGGAAGAAAATATATCTGTGTATTTTGCAAAAGCAATTCCACAAAACAATTTTCCCCCAAAATATAATTTTCTACTTTTCATAGTATTTCTTCAGAGAATTTACCGGGAAGAAATTAAATCATTTTTTTTTCTCTTGTATACTACTAAGTACTATTACAAAATTACTGCACATGACCATTGTTGAAAGTAAATGTGCTGTGAGGTTATTCTGTGATACATCAGCCTTGTCTGAATGTACTTTTTATTTGTGTGCATGTAATTTTGTTTGGAGATTAAAAAGACATCATAAATACACATAATGGAAATATATAAATTACAAACAAATCATATTACAAGATACAACATGATAAACAGAAACAAAAATGATAAAAGGTTTTTGTATACATTTCACAGAAAATATACATATACAGAGATAAAAAGTTTATGCTTATCCATTTAATAGCAATATTTACTATCAGAGCACTGTCTCTGGACATTTGATTGATTGATTTGTCTGTTTCACAGCATATCAACTCCTTAAGGGTCGTTTAATGTCGAAATTTAATTTTCTTGGGAGCTAGGACGTAATAAAAATATAACATGTTATTCTGCTTTCACAACTGACTACATGGTAGATACTCAGTTTTTGTGCATATACATGTTTGTGTGGACATATTTACTAGAGGGGGTGATATGTGTTTATGTTGAAGTTATATTTTGGAATACAGTTTGATTTCTTTAAGAAAGTGGATTAATATCATGAAAGTGTTCTTTCTTGTCGGTTGTTTAGTAGTATTTTAAACAAATTTAGGTGAAGTCACAACAATTTTTTAGTATGTGTGTATTGGTAATTTTGCTATACATAGGTATTGTTGGTAAATTTTTTATATAAAAATGTATTGCTGGTATTTTTATACTTTCATAGTACTTTCTTTGGAGGTTCACTATTTATGCATAGCTGGGATCATAACAGGTGCTACCAATCCAGGTCAGGGTGAACCTGAGAACAGCAATTAAGAGGTGGTCCTACACTCCTCAAAATCTCCAATCTCTCAATCAAAGGCCTTGCTGCCAGGTGTAGGTTATCATCATACCCAGGATTCTGGACATCTGCTTGGTTTGGTGATGAGATGAAGAGGGAGAGAATTTGATTTCTGTTTCAATTTATGACAAAAACACCTGTTCTGATGCATGATGAGAGTTTACATATTTATTTAACTATTTTTTTTATAATCTAATTTTTTTTTTGTTCTTTACCATTATCATTCTTATCTATATTTTAAAGTAATTTCATTAATTCTTCTCTTATTTTTAATTATTGATTATTTTGGTTTCATACGCTTACATAGTCTCGTACTAAGGGTTAGATGTTATTTAGGGATTTATTTGTTGTTGTCACTACAAATTGTAATATAACAAATTTTTAAGTAACAAAAAGATTTTTTTTACTTACTGTATGTACTCTACATAAAACTATATATAAAACTACATGTATAGTTACAAATACATGTATCATGCGACCACTGAATTTTTTTTGTAAAAAACCTAATTTTTTCATATAGCTTGTGTATAATGCATCCCCAGCTTCTAAGCAATACTAGTAGACCTATCAGTAGTCAAATATTGCAGTACTGGGGATCACTCTGGATATATTTTATAGCAAATAAATGGTCTACATTCTTTTTTCTACAAATAATACGAGTAAATGTAAAGAATAAAATAAATATAAATAAATACAGGTATACAGAATAGGGAACACAACTGAAATATATATGGTGTACATATCAGGCAAAAGGAGCAATACCTCAAAAGAAAAGCAATACCTCAGCAATGTAAACACATGCAAACAAAGATGAACACAAATTGGAGAAAAGAAAAAAAAATATTAATTCTTCATTTATATAAAAGGTATTTGTACATTTTAAGTGGCACATATAGTGAATGACATCATGCTGTTCATGTAGCAACAGAAAGAAAGAATCTAAGTAACAGGAGGCAGGCTGAAGAAGCTTATCTGTACCCAAAGGTTAGCCAAATATACCGTGAGAATGTTGGCCTTCCAGGTAGGTTACAGTCAACAAAAATTCATGATTTTAATCAATCCTGAAAAAGATTTACCTGTGTATAGTGCAACTGGTCACCAAAAATGCAAAATTTTTAATCTCTTCCCAAAAATTACCTGTGTATGTTTGAACCCCCTATGTTTTACGTAAAACACTGATCATAAAAACTAACACTATACTCAAGTATATACAGCATACATTTCAGTTCTTTCATTTTAGTATTACAAGTTATATGGAACTACTTTTTTTCAGGACTATATATATATATATATATATATATATATATAACCATCAGTTTTATGCTAAAGGAGAAAGGTGTACTCAATGAAAATCATAGATGCAACACACTTGATTAAACATGTAAAGTGCTAAAATTGACGGCAATGCAGAGTTATTGCATCAAGTTCATGTGAATCTTGCAAAGTGCATCAACCCTTGCATCACAAATGATGGAAATCATATTGAAGATGTTATTTGTTATCCAATTCAATAAAATGTTGAAAATATGCATTTTTACCTATGTCTCCAGACTTTAGGGACACCCTGTATATAATGGTTTTGTGACAATGTGTTTGTGTAGAAAAATTTGTTTCTGAAAGACAGCAATCCAAACAAAATATTTTTTCTAATATCTACTTTCTTTCAATAGCTTATTAACTTTGAGTAAAACTTTTCAAAACATTCCATCCCTTTTGCCAAAAGTAACAAAACAAAGAGATTAAATAAAATTATCAAATTATTATTACAAAACTGTTACAGAAGAGATGTTTAACAAGTAGTCTGGACAAAATTAACAGTTTACAAGTACAGATTACAATCTTATTGAACTGACTGGTTATATAAACTTGTCAATTGTATACATTATGACATGCAAACTACTCAATCTAAAAATAAGCTGAAGGGAGATGGAACTCATAATCAAAACAATTTTTTTCAAAATTTTCAGAGCACTACATAAATAGATTGGTCCACTCTTAAAAAAAAAAAAAAAAAAAAAAATAGGGAACATTTTTTCAGATAATAATTTTTGCAGATTAACATTCATTAAATTTTTCTCAAGCCATAACATTTGTCAGAATTCAAAAATACATATTGATTTTTATTGACTTAGAAGTAAGCACTGTTCATAATATCAATACAGTTTAAATTGATCCCTGACTTTTTACAAAATTATAGGACTTAGGTTGAATGTCAAGATTGAAACTGCTTACATCATTGATATTTGCATTTTTTTTTTAATTTTTAAACTGTTTTAAAACCATTTTTCGGTGTGGTGTTATCTCTAAAGCACATGCACAAACAATGAAGAAGAATTATTTATCTTAAATGAAGAATACTTTTATTAATTCTTGTAAATTTTTGTTCTTTAATCAAAAATGTATATATTCATTTGTTCTTTATTTTAAAAAAAAAAAAAAAAAGTGTTTCCTCACACAGAATAGTCCATATAACTTGGTAAAAAGTCATGGATTTATTTTATACTGTATCGATATTATGAACTAATGAACAGGACTCCCCACTCCTAAATTTTTTTTAGATCAATATGAGTTGATTGACCAATGTCATGTCTTGTGGAAAGTCTAAAGAATGCTAATATACGAAACAAAAAAAATTATTTCCAAAAATATTCCCCCCCCCACCTTTTTTTTTTTTTTTTTACACATGGACCTGTCTACTTAAGTAGTGACATTTCAGTCAAATAAAGAAAATTAAACAAATACAGAAAATTAAATAGCTATATATTTTTAATTATCTCAGTTAATCAGATGATCATTACACACAAACTCACACAAGGTAAAGGCTGAAAGATGTTTTTTTAAGGACAGAATAGCTAAAAAAAAAAAAAACAATTGTACACTGTACACAAAAAAACATGGCTAGATTTTTTACTGTATGCTGTTAGTGTTATTTGATGATAAGTGTAGCTTAGTTTGTCAAAAGTCATATTTGAGTCATAATCATAGATATTTATTAGTCACTGACTAAAATTACAGTAAGTAGTAATCGTAGTAATTCTATAAAAAAATCTCTCTTCCTCATTTTTTTTGGGGGGGTGGATGGGGAGGAACCATTATTAAATTTAATTTAACGCTCCAAACAATTTCTGAATTATTTCCCTTGCATATTTTTTCACATATCCCCAGCCCCTTTCTTGAGATTTGAAAAGTTATGCATCTGAAAGATAAGAAAATATAAGGGAAGTAATTCAGTGATTGTTATCTACAAATTATTTGAAGCGGTAAATTTAATGCCCATTTTTAGACTACTGTGTAATCGAAAAATCACGCATTATAATTTTATAAAATATTACACACTCTTTAGACGTACGTTTTTAGAGTTTGAGATGGAAAATTAATTGATATAGTAAATAATTGATCTAGGCTGGTAAAGTGTTTGACAAAGTTTCATTTGAAGTTATTCACATTGTATTGCGTAACAAACTGTACAATGTACAGCACTGTCTGTACACGATAAATAAAAAATAAAAAAAATGTTTAAAAAATATAATTTAAATTGAGTTTCAGTCGCGTTACGTACTTCTGATGTTCCAGACCAAAATTAAAAAATCTTCTTAACCGGTTGTTACCATTGCAAAGATAATGGATTGGAAAATAAAATACTTATTTTTCGTTACGAACATTTTTTAATTTTCAATGAAATTTAGAGAATTATTTATTACCATCTGAAAGTGTGAAACAAACTGAAACACTATCTACTTTCTTTACAAGTGTGTTGTGTAAAAACTATAACAATGAATTGAATAATGTTTCCATATAAACTGTTTTTTTTTTTTTGTTTTTTTTTCTGTTTTTTTACCTAAAAATATCTATTGAACAGGAAGGACTCTCTTTTTTGGTTGTTGGTAAGGGTAGGACATTTTTCTTTCTTTAATTTTTCTCCGCGAACTTGCAAAAGCAAGATAAAAATATTAATAAATGAATTCTATACTGAGTAAAGAAGTTATTAGAAAGTTTTATTGAGGGAGGAGGGTGTCAGTTTCACACACACACACACAAGTGTTGTACTTTTTAATTTTTTTGGAAGTGGGGGCGTCATTTTTTTTATAATTAAATAAAGAAAAAATCCTGAAGATGTTATTTCAGTCAAAAAAAAAAAAAAAAAAAAAAAAAAAAAAAAAAAAAAAAATTTCTGTTGGCATAATAACCCGTTATTTTCTTTCAGACTGAACAGAAAAAAAAATCAATTCAATTTATTTTTTTTAAATTACTTGTAATTTTTCTGTGCGATTTTGAAATTCATCACGTTGCTGTTTTAAGAGATTTTTTTTATTAAATAATGACATGTTCGAAAAATCCAAAAATGTAAAAGTTTATTATTTTCGAATGTGCCATTTTTTTTTAAGATTTTTTTTTTTATTTTAGCAACTGTTAGAGATATATAGATTCGTAGATATTCAAAAAAGGACATAATTCTGAGTTACTGTCTTTGATTACTTTTTCTCTATCAGAAGACTAAGAGTAATTATTTATAATTCAATAACTCTTAAATTCAGAAAAATTTATATAACTCTCTCACACACATACACATTGGGTACAATTTTAAAATGACATCAAACAGGTACGAAAATAAAAAAATAAATAAAAGTAATGTATTAAAGTCAAAAGTATCATTAACTAAAAAAATAAATAAAATTAATTCTAATCTAATGTAGCATAAACAATTAATTAAATTATTCATTCTATTTTTTATTTTTAAAATTATACCAATATCTTGATTATTGCACTGTTGGTATTCCGTATTTCTTTCATTTTAATTTTAATTTTTCGGTCGCTTTTTAAGTCAGAGGTGTGATTAGATTTTTAATTTTGACCTGTCCCCACAGCGTACCGTGTGTAAATAAACTATTTTCATTAAGTGTTAAGTAAACATTACATTTACAAAATATAGTTAATAATTAACTGTTAAGTAATTGAATTCTTAAATTTACTAGGTATTTACTCTGTCTCTACACTAAGACGAGTTGTGACACAAGGTCTTTTTTTAAGGTGGGTACCCGAGCACGTACAAAAAATTTTCCCAGTTGCGGCTCTGTCCTCTGACGGAGTCGCCCCTGAGTGCACTCTGCCCAAAGACAGTATCGGAGTTAACTCCTCCTTAATTCCCTAATTGTTCACCGGGGCACGCTCTCCCTACACTATAAATACTGGGCGATTTCTTGCCTCGCTCTCTTACTTTGCATTTCAGTGGACACATTTACAAAATGTGATCTCTCGCAGAGATCTGCGTTTTGCAGACTTTTGGGAAAACCCCATGAAACACACACACACACGTACGTACGAACATTCACCAAAAAATACAAACTCTTTACCTTCACACACAAACACAAACGGTAATGTCTATGTCCATTGTAAATTTTGTTTAATACATATACTTGTTTGTATTTGTATATCGGTCTTGTTGATTTTCTTTACACTTCTTTATGGTGGATTCAGTCTCTGAGTCCGCCATGTTCTTGTATTTGGACCTTCTTCTAGCAGGAATAAACACACGTGTTCCTAATTTGACGACGCGTAAATCCACGGTCTGCTACAGGTTGGTGACCTTCCTTTTTTTAACTCCTGCTAACAGAAACACAAGACTGTATATATGTACAAACTCACATTTACACACACTTTCCAAACGAGGGCCAGTCAGGAAAAACATTGAAAAACTCCTACTACGCACGTCGGACACTATTAACCCAAGCAAAAAAAAAATTATAAAGCAACTAAAATTTTGTAATTAGATTATATGAAAGTGCAAAATCATAAAATTTTAATTCACTACAATATGTCAAAACAAAACATTTCTCCGGCGCGGCAAATAGAATTTTTCTACAACACGTGGAAAACCAGAGAAGCCTTAATCGCCATAACAACTACTACTACTACTACTATGACACAAGTCAGCAGGCAACAATAGAACGCTCCTTTTCCCCCACTTGTCTATTTGCTTGACCCTTTCTTTCTCTCGGCGACATTTGACCCAATTTCACTCGGCAGGCATGCTTACGGTCTTACCAAACGGAAAACGCAACGTCATTTTCAACTAATTAACACTCTCTTCTTCTGGACTGAAACAGATAAAGTGTGACACATCTCAAAAAGCGACTCATTGTCTTATCTTCATTCTGCAACGATGCAACACGAACACACTAAGAATTTGCAAGTACAATATTCAATCGACAATAATAGCAAATTTTCTTAAGTTCTGAAACAACATTCGACACAATCAGCTCAACTTGGCTACAACACTGCTTCTACACATTTTCCAGAGAGTGAGACACCACACTTCAAAAGGCGACTCACTGTCCTTTATCTTCACTCTGCAACGTCCAACCTTTCCCATATACTATCGGTTGTAATTACTACGGGAGGTTTCGACACCGACCTCGACCAGCAATGCCTGCACCTCAGCATCTCGTCGTCGACTTCAACTCACAACCGTCAACTCGACCGGAACGTTTGCACCTCAATTCACTCATACGTAATTTTTTCTAGAGCGTGCTACTACATTCAACTCGAATAAACAAAAGCACCCTGATGAAAGCACGAGCACATTTCGTCAAATCACGCATCTCAACCACACTTCCGACAACTTTTCAGTTCGCAAGAACAATATTCAAAACTTCCATGAACTTTTCATTTATTCTACACCACGTGCGACATTCCACACCACTGCTTATCAACATTTCAACATTGCTTACCATGCCTTTAATGTACAAAAGTTTTCTACGCTGAAGAGATTAAGTGTGAAATATTCTTCGGAATGTTTACTGTCCAGAATTAAATTCTACGCGATGCATTGTTCGGACGACCCACTGTCCTGAAATACATTCTACGAGATGCAACTTTCACATAAAAATTTGCTGATGTTATTCACTAAGTTATCACTAATACGCAAATTTTTCAACTTCGCCACGACGTTCACACTCCAACATAAATTCGCATGCATTCTACAGTACACTACTCAAGTAGGCATTTCGACTTACTGAATTTACGCGGAGCATTGAAATAAAGCAGACATTTAAACACAACAGCGTCGGCTAACAGCAATTCATCCTGAAGACACGTGTACACTTCGTCGACACATATTCATTCAGACTGTGCTATGCATTCACTCCGAATTTCAACACACTGACAATGCACATACTTTCACTTTTTCATCTGATAACATTTCAGAAATCGCGCCTTCACCTGCAACATGCGTCAACCATTTTGGACACTTTCTCTATTCAGTTTATAACTTTTTACATATTCAAATTTTCGTTACTGCAACTTTCAATCTGAGAGGGGGTATTGTCGGAGTTAACGCCTCCTTAATTTCCTAATTGTTCACTAGGGCACACTCTCCCTACACTATGAATACTGGGCGATTTCTTGCCTCGCTCTCTTTTTATACTTTGCATTTCAGCGGACACATTTACAAAATGTGATCTCTCGCAGAGATATGCGTTTTGCACACTCGTTATGAAACACAACACACACACGAACATTCACCAAAATACAAACTCTTTTACGTTCACACACAAACACAAATGTTAATGTCAATGTCCATTGTAAATTTTGTTGTTTAATACATATACTTGTTTATATCTATATATCGGTCTTGTTGGTTTTCTTTCACTTCTTTATGTGGATTCAATCTCTGAGTCCGCCGTGTTCTTGTAGTTGGACCTTCTTCTAGCAGAAATAAACACACGTGTTCCTAATTTAACAACGCGTAAAACCACTGCCCGCTACAACAGAGACGCAACTGAGAGATGATAAATTTTTAATAAATAATGTGTTACAAACCCCTCAAGAGAGGAATTTACACACTTAAATTTACTAAATGACTTCGAAACATATCTCTAGGACAAATGTTGGATTTTTTTTAAAGAGCTTTTTAAATTTGTTCTTTTCGTCTATTATAGTGGTTCAATAACTCAATGACCAATATTTTTAAAATTCCTAAAAAAATTTATACACCGAAATTAATTTTCCCTCGATTCGGACTAGCATTCAAAACCCATTTTTTTAAGTTCAAAAGAAGGGAAGGCATTTGAATTATTTATGCGTTTTTCGGTTGTTTTTTAGACATTTTTAAACCAAGAACGTAAAATCAAATTCATTTCTGTACAGTTCGATTGAATTTGATGGGCATCAACAAAAGAGAAATTAAAACACTTTTTTTAAAAAATGTCTAAAATACAATATCTGTTCCAAACTTTATTAGTAAGTTTCTTCAACTTTAAGGACTGATTAATTCGATTTTTTTCATAACAAATGTACTTTTTCTATGCAAAAAAAAAAAAAAAAAAAAAAAAAACACTTTTCCCCAGTAGGGTAAACATTGTCAACACCTTCAAACGAATCAAACCTCAAACAATTATTGTAATCTTACAAAGATTCGTGCCATAAATGAAAAAGTATGGAAGCCCATCAATAAGAAAACTAAATATTTTTCAGGTCAGTTACTCCTTAATCAAATTATTTCTGTACTGTTATTTTTAACATTATAAAGGACATCAAAGACTTTATTATACAGGCAAAATTACCATCAACTTGAGTAGATTAGTAAAACTTTCAATAATCTTCGGTGGCTCTGAAATGGGCTATTATTTTTTTTGTTTATTGCAAGTGACACAATTCAAAATTTCATTCTTTTGATCATCCGTAGAATAAAAATGTTCACATTCGAAAATGGCTTTCATAAACTTTACAAAGTTTACATTTTTCGATTTTAATTTATCAATTTATTAGCAACGACCAAGATCCGAAAAAGTTCTCGTGTACTCTAACAAAAAAAAAAAAAAAATACATATCAATTTTTCAAACAATTTTTTTCCTGTGAAAACAAAAATAAACTCATGAAAACAAGCTTCTGCTTTCATCTGGTATATGTTTTTAAAAGGTACCAGCAACTCTTCACAAAAATATATTTTTTGAGTTTTCTTCAATTCTGTTCTTAAGATTTTGGACCATATATTTTCTATGCGTTCACACAATAATGATACTAACTAGCACTAACAACAGCAACACCTTCAGGAATTTAGCTTTATAAAAAATAAAAATGTAAAAATTAGAAACATCTAAAATTCATGACTACAGATTAGTAGCCGCAAGTTAAATAACGCGGGGAGAATTAAAAATTGACCCGAAAAAATTACTCCCACAAAAAAGTACAAACTTTAAAAATTAAATAAAGTTTCAAATATAATTTCATTCATTTAATGCTGAATATCCGATAATCCACTGACGTTTTTATAATTTTTTTTTTTTTTTTTTTTTTTTTTTTTGGTGGGGGAAGGAGGTTATCGCTTTATTTTTTTCCACATGTCGAAGGTGTGCATGGTTGTACCTCCTTTTAATTCAATACTGACATACCTGTATTTGATGGGATTTTATTTTAGGGGTACTTCTACCTAGATGATCTGTGCGTACATGTGCGATAATGTGTACTGTGCGCTCTGTGAAAAGTGCTACATACGCACACAAAATATAACCATGGACTGCTTATCTGTTCATTTCCAAGCAACAACAGAATTGGGAAAAGTACGAAAGACGAGGAAAGAAGGCGTGGAAGAAAAAAAGATAGAAAGGTTAATAAACTAGAAAAAAAAATAGTTCACTTAAAATTCTAGAGAATATAAAAAAAAAACGCAAGAAAAAGGAAGATTGAATGAATGCAAATGAAAGAAAGATAAAGCAGAAGCTTGTTTTCATAAATATTTTTTTTTTTTACTCATTTTTCCCCGATGATCATTTTAAGATGAAAGTCTTATTTTTGTTTTGGAGTACGACTCGCACTTAATGTAGGAAAGGTACATAGCTACTACTACACACTACAGTGACACTTTATTATTGGTAAAAAAAAAAAAAAAAAAAATAAATTTCGTTCGCAGATACATTCAACACAATTTCAAAATTTCTTCGTAATCTTTGAAAAATCCTCCAGAAAAACGCAATATAATCACTACCAAACACTCACTGTGAATGTGATATTTCGAGTCTAATGTTTTTAATTTTATTTACAGAAAAATTATTAGTAGTCTGTAGTGTAGTGATTTATAATTTTATATCACAAAATGCAGCAAAACTTTTTCTTATGAAACTAGTAAAATAAAAAGATCTTTTAATTTAAACCAGTAATTTTGTCAAGAGTATTGAATAGAATCATAAAAAAACTTATCCGAATCGAATTCCTAAACCGGACTTGACTAGACTTGAATAATAAAAAAAAAAAGATAAAAAAACGATTTTATTAAAAAGGAAAAGCAAAACAACATATCAAGACGTTAAAAAGTAAAAATTACCCCTACCCCAGAAATAACCTTTGCTTAAAATGTAGTAAATGAGAAATTTACCTCATTTTGTCCGTTGGTAATTCAATTCCTTTTCTGAGCGGGAGTAAAAACTAAGCGACGAATCGTGTTTTGTCAGTTCAGCCATTGAACACGTTCCGGCGTCATTGTTGTTGACTCGCGTTGTGAAGGTTACAGTCGGTGCTCAACATATACAGTTCCTAGAAAATAAACACCCGGACATTTTCGAACGTCTTGAAAAAATAATTCCTCTTTTTATCCTAACTAGAAAGTCGGATCACCCCCACTAAATACTATGCACCTGTGGAAAAGCACTCCCCTCTCCCTCCCTCCAGTTGGATTGATGTGAGTTTGTGACCCTGAGTTTCACGTTCTCTGCGATCGTCAGACAAACTGATTAATTTTTTAAATTTTGGATTTATTCATGGTTGCGTATATCGGTGCTTTATGGTAGTGGGTGGAAAACTTATCGTCAGAACGCCACTCATACGTACGCAGACATACATATATAGACTCGTCCTATTTCTACCTGCAAACCCTGCTAACAGAACGGTCTATAATTTACGCCTGCATACAAAATAACTTTAACCAATCAGAAACTGTATTAGGCGAATGGAGGAATTTAATTGGATGGCGACAACGATTTCACGTGCTGAAATTTAAATTGCGCCAAAATCTTTTGAGCTAACTTCGATCCTTCGGAAACATATAAAAAGAAAAAATCAACTAACCAAAATCAGTCAGCAACAGTGCCACAGAGAATTGCCAACTTACTCCACGTCGTTCGAAACCAAACTTTGCCGCCACAAAAAACACCTCAACGCTGACTCGCTAATAATTTTAACTCTACCAATTCTGTGGACAGTATTTCTTATTACTTACTTAAAGTAAATTATATTTACTATTTATTAAGTGAAATTCTATATATGAACGACCGTAGAAACATTACAGTGAAAAGGTAAATAACTTTTCAAGAACTTTTCTGAACTCTTTGCAAACATAACAGTAACACAGACCCATATTCTACTTGTACATGATATTGAACTGTATGCAAATGTTTTATCCAATTTCATTCATAATGTGAACTCAGGCACAAATACTCAGAGTTAAAGGGACACAACTTTGTCCTAACTTTTGGTACATATTTTACGTCAATTTAAATAAAACTTATTGTTAAACAATTTGGTTGGATTTTATATTTTAATTTTGATGTAAGTGGAAATAGTTAATTGACACGCAACCTATTCTTAACAAATATTGCCACACAGTTAACCCATCCACTACATAAACACGCATGTTCACACATTGCAGCTCACGCAAACATAAACATATGAATAGTGTGGAACTTAGTATATATGCGCATCTATGTGTCGTTGCGTGCATACGTATACAATTAGTTGCTGTATTCAATGTTGAATTGTGCAGCGAACTTCTTTCTAAATCACAGTATCCACTCACACGCTGTTTGTCTATTTTGTTCGCGGGATGTTTTCCTGCACACACATATATACGTATCAGTAAAAACATATTAGAAACAAAACATCAAACTAAAGGAAAAATTAGAACTTAACCAATGGGAAAATATCAAAGTTGTCACCGACTGATTTACAACAATAAAAAAACAAAGCTACTTTCATACAGTTTGACATAGTGAATTTCTACCCATCCATCACGGAAAACATATTGAATGACGCTATACAACTAGCACAACATGTAAATATTACAGAGGGGGATATCAAAATAATCAAGTAATGTCGTAAATCTTTGTTCCAGAATAATGAACCATGGGTAAAAAAAAAAAATTACAACCTATTTGATGTACAATGGGTAGCTATGATGGAGTATAAACCTGTGCATTAGTAGGTATACTCATCCTCTCATATCTAGCCAGGATTCTAGAGAAAAAAGACACGGGCCTATATAGTGATGACGGACTTATCCTGATAAGAGAACCAAATGACCCCAAATTAGACAGTTAGGAAAAAATTGTAAACGCCCTAAAAGCAATTGGATTTAAAATAGAAATAAATGCAGGTACAAGAGCAGTAAACTTCTCAACCTGAACAAAAATACATACAAACCACACAAAAAAGATAATGACACCCCCAACTTACGTACACACATCCTCCAACCATCCACCTTCAATCATCAAGCAAATACCCATATCAATCAGCCGCAGGCTATCTGAAAACTCATCAAACATAGACATTTTCAATAACAAGAAAATGACATATGACGACGCACTAAAAAATGGATGCACAGGACAACTACAATACACACCTCCACAACAGAAACACAAATACAGAAAAAGAAATATTATCTGGTTTAACCCACCATACAACAAAACCGTCAAAACAAACATGGGAAGGACATTCCTAAACTTAATAGACAAGCACTTACCTGCAACAAACCGCTTGGCAAAAATATTCAACAAAAATAACGTAAAAAAGATATAACGCAAATAATAAAATGCCAGGACAAAAAAGTAACAACCTGCAATAACGCAATCAAGGAACCTCAGTGCAACTGCAGAAATAAAATATGTCCCCCCAAAGGGAACTACCAACAAACAAATATAATATATAAAGCCAAGGTAAGTGCAAACAAAAACACAATGTACTACATCGATGCCACTGAAGGACCATTCAAGAAAAGAAAACACAACCACGACCTCTTATTCTCCGACATAAAATACTCAAACAGCACTACACTACACTATCCAGTTACATGTGGCAACTAAAAGACAGAAATATTACACCAAGAATAAGCTGGGAAATATTGAAAAATGCACCTGCCTACAACAACATAACAAAGAAATGCCTACTTTACCTACACGAAAAGGTAGCAATAATTTCCCACACCCAACAAAAGAAATTACTAAACATAAGATCAGAAATAATTTCTAAATGCAGACATGAAAACAAATACCTATTATCACAATTTATACCAAATCGATAAAAAAAATACCAACAAATATGCTACATAAACCACCACTGATCCTATGAACACGAAAAGAGAAACCACTGACACCATAACACCATCAATTATTTTCTAATTCAAACTATCATCATAATAATTATAATTATTGTTTTTACCATTCCACCACCATTACTACAATCACTTCTGCCATTTTACCATAACTATTTGTTGCTATAATTGTTATCATCATCACCCACTCCTCCCACCATTACTACCGCACCAAAATTACTATTGCCGCATTAGTCCACAATTACTAGCGCACCACAATTACCATTACCGCATTAGTCCACAATTATACTTCCTTCCACCCACCAAGCAAAATTAATACTACCGCATGAATACCAATAAATATTATAAATTGGAGTTTCTACCATTTACATAAGCGCAATCGCCAAAAACAAGCAACTAACGACTTTAAAATAATAGCAAAACAACATTAAAAAATTAAAAATAATAACAATTTTACCTACCATAGTCTAACACAGTCCCCATCTTAATGATTAAAAAACAGACGGATAGAAGGTGTGTGAACACGCGTGCATACGTATATATGTGTATGCAAGAAAACATCATGCGATATACGCAACCCTAAATAAATCCCAAATTTCAAAAATTAATCAGTGTGTTTGACGATCGCAGAGAGCGAAAACTCAGGGTCACAAACTCACATCAATCCGACTAAATATGTTATATATATATATATATTTATATACATACACATTTTACATATATATATATATATATATATATATATATATATATATATAATAGATAAGTAAACACGGACAAACGAAAGAGTACCAATATAATCCGTGCAATAAACATTTATTAAATATTTTAACCATACGACAGAAATGAAGCATGGAGAGAAAGGTTTTAAGTTCTGTATTTTTGAACATGCCCGTGTCCTTCATCAACGGACCGAAGAATAAACAGAAATGAGAATTTCTCACCGACAGATATTTTTGTAGATGCGGTATTTTCCAGTATAAATCGTATTGTTAACAAAAAACCGATCTCTCTCTCTCTATATATATATATATATATATATATATATATATATATATATAATGAAACTATAAATTCCATGTTTCTTCAGGGTATGCCAATCATGGTTCTCTACAGCTTCTTGTCATTTGCTGCGCTAACAGGATCTATGATTACTCTTTATCAAAATTGTCAAGCATTTTACTTGCTCTTTTCGTATGCATCTCTTCGCTTTGATGTGCACTGTGAGTGTTAAATTTGCTGAGCCATCTTTTCTCATCATGTCCACAAAATTTAAGCGGTCTCTTTCTGATTGTTAGCAGTAACTTTTTTTGTAGTTCCCCTTCTCCTTAAAAACTCCTCACTTGTCCATGTTATTCTCAGCATACATTGTTAGAATCACATTTTGGGGGTTTTAAATCTTTTTCGGGTAGCTTTAACTTTTGGACCCACAAAAATTGGTGTGATGTTTTTTCTCTTGACACTACCCTTACTGTGTACTTCTTCAACTCTCTTGGCAATGTTTATTGATTTAAAAACTATTAAAAATATGTTTACAATTTTGATGGTGCTACTATAGTATGGTATCTACTATCCATTTCCTACTATAGTATGATATCTACTATTCATTTTTTTTACTATGTATGATATTTACCAACTGTTGGAAATATGAAATATGTTAAAAACCCCAACCCTAACCTCAAACCTAACCCTAACTCTTTAAAAGGACACCGCTCCATCTTCAATTAAGATTATTTTGTCTGATATTAGCATTTTTATTTTTTAATGGAATTACATAAATACCTCCTTTATGAATAAAATTTAAAATAACACTGAATGTAGTTTGAGGAATTAATTACTGTAGGCCGTAAGTGAGTTGTTTGGTAGAGTGCATTTTCATTTACATTAGGTCGCAAATGCCTCGGTAGATATCATACTAGTAGCAGCATTTTAACGACAAAAATGTTATACACTGGTAGTTTTTGATACGCAAAGTGATTATCTCCATTTAGTCAATATGAATTCACATGGGTCATGTGCAGTTGCTTAGTGACATCACTTCACAGAGTTACAAAAGAGACTAGTCAGTCAGTCAGTCAGTTTCCATGTATCAAACCAAGCATTTATCTTGCCCAGGTTTCTGCCCAGTTCAAACAGCTGACACCGGGTGCCACTTACAATCCCATGCACTATTTTCCTATGGAAATATATCTTCACCAGATATAAAAATTATCTCCGGTTTGCAGTCTTCATGTTGGGTAAAACTTCTTTATAAAGTGGTAAATAATAAATATTGTATTGTAGTTGCTTCACATATTTTTTATAAACTTCTAAAAATAAATATAAAATTAATCTTGTAAATAAACAATCTAACAACTATATAGTGTGTAAGATTTTTGTTATTAAGATTCTAAAAATAGATTTTTAAAAGATAATTAACATTGCCAAAGTAATCGAAGAAGTATACAGTAATAGTGGTGACAAGAGAAAAAAATGTCCTTTTGACATACCATTTTTTCCGTGTCTGTAGTTTAAACTTTGTTTTATTTGTGATGAAATTGTCCAGCTTTCATTGCTATGTTTGTAGATATTATATAACAATCCGGCACTTTTTTGTTGTTTGATTTTATTTTTTGAACCATTAGTACCTTACTCATTTTCTAAGAAATTACCTTTTGATATTTTTATTCATCTTTCTGTTTATCACTACATTGCTCAGATCACTGAATTTTCATACTTATTTGATTTTGATATCCCCAATGTGCAACTCACATATTGAACTGCCATGCATTTCATCTTCTTATAATTAATGACTAGTCCTTCTTGATTTCATCAATACCTTGTATAATAGTTCTTTCAGTTTTCCTTCTGAATCTTTCATCACCATATATTCCATCGCAATTAGATCTCTTTCTAATTCATTCTGCATTCTCGCCGCATGTGAGCGCAACGAAGGCAGAGGATGAAATAACAAAAGTTGTTTTCTGTACATTAGGCTCCGCGTATCATATCCAGTCAACGAAGCGAGGTCCAGCAGTGGCTAATCGCGATCATTCCCACTAGAGAAAGAGTTGTCTCTGGAGACTACCAGACCTGCTTAAAAGCAGTTCTCTGAGAACAATTAGAGACATTTGCTGCCTGGCAGGCCACTAGCTGTCACGCAGACCGTTGCTGCTGTTTCTACCACTATAACCATCACTGCCGCCTCTCAACATGACCGCTACTCTCAACGTCTGTTACCGCTCCAAGACAGTTTGCTTCTTCTTCTTTTTTCCTTCAGGCCTCGTGCCGAATTCCACCTCGCGTGGAGGTGAGGTAAATTTCTCTTTCTTCTCTATTCTTGCTGCAAAATGTAGTCCCAGAGAATTATAGTCTTGACCTTAAAGAACATCACCAACATACACGTACATACGAACATTCACTACGAACATTCACTACGAACATTCACCAAAATACGAACGTTCACACACACACGCACACATATATTCACACACAAACACAATGTTAACTGTCTTTGTGCTTTGTAAATGTTTTGTTTAATACATATATTTGTTTATATATATATCGGTCTTGTTTGTTTGTCCTTTCTTCACATCAGTTTGCCCTCCTAAACAAAATTAAATAAATAGGATGGAAGTCCGACACACTGTGTAGATTTCCAAAGCACCTATAGAGATTAACCTCCATATGCCAGTGGGTCAGAACCAATTACTGAGTGCACTACATCCTCATTGGACAAGAAATGTTAAAAACATTCCTAATTTACATTTTTATGTTAGTTATAGATTTTTGTGCAAGCTAAACACAATCCAGTCTCCAGACGCAAATTTTACAATAATTGCTTCTGATTGGCCAATATATCTCAAAGTAATAACAACGCCTACGCACACGTGTTTAAACACAAAATACCGCCAAAAGTCTTGAAATGTGTTCGCGGGCCACGCACGTGACCAGGAATGTAAATAAATACGATGCACGAACACAAGTTTACCAGTGAGCTTCGTGACGGATAACCAACTGCCAAACAACTCCACGTCACTCATACATTTGAAGTTACAAAGTTAAATTTATTTAACACGAAACAACTCCAATACACTCACTCACCAACCTCTGAAATCACTCCTGAACTTTTACCAATTTTAGAACTCACAATTCCAAACCTTATTCTTCTGAATTACAAGTTCAATATTACAGTAAAAGGTAAATTACTTAAGAACTTTCTGTTTAAAAGACACTTATTATTAACAACTTTAATATCAACATTAACGAACGATTACAAGAAAGACATTCTGAAACCTAAAACATCATACATATTTGTCAACATAACATATACCAAATATTCTGCTTGTACATTGTTTTGAATGTTTTATTAGTTTCTAATTAAATGTCTTGTTCGTAATATGAACTCTGGTACAAATATTTCCAAATCAAAGGGACACAACTCTGTCCTACCTTTTCTTTGCATGTTGTACACGAACCTAAATAAATCTAATTGTTACGTTTTAAAACAATTCAGTTGAATTTTGTATTTTATTTTGATGTTAGTGGAAATAGTTAATTGACACGCAACTTATTCTCAACAAATATTACCACATAATTAACCCATCCACTACATAAATAATGACCCCGACGTGCGAACAACATAAAATGATGACCCCGACGTGCGAACAACATAAAGGTGACCGCCGACGCGCGCACGACATAAATATTGACCCCGATGTGCGCACTACATGAATGGTGACCCGACGTACGCATTACATTTTTCATAACCCCGACGAACAACAACCAAATTAAAACGCAGGAATTTGTGCAAGTTCTTATTTTTCAAGCATGGCTGAAACACACACAGAGGCGGCGATATCTATCAACCTCCCAACATACAACAAAACTAACGTGCAAGTGTGGTTCGCCCAATTGAATGCCATTTTTAATGCCAAAAAAATAACATCACAGAATTCTCGATTTGCCCTTTTAGTCGAGAAACTTCCTAATGATGTGGCCATTGAAGTTTCCGACCTCCTCAGTGAGATACCCGCCGATAAGCCTTATAATGTACTTAAAGAGGCTATTATCCAACGCACAGGCGAATCATAGGAGAGACGGCTGCACGACCTATTCAATAACTTGCATCTTGGACAAAATAAGCCTTCCCAACTACTAAGGAAAATGAGAGCATTGCTGAGAGGGAACACGATGTCCGATATTATTTTACGCAAACTATGGATGGACAAATTACATGCGCAGACCACCCAAATTCTAGTGTCACTGCCAGACGACATCGAACTTCAGAGGCTAGCAGAAATAGCTGATAAGATCGTTGATAATCAGCCATCTAATACTATTTTTAATACTGATTCGTCACCCTCCGTAGCATCTATCAACCAGTCACACGAAGTAAAAGAGTTAAAAGAAAAAATATCGGAACTCACCTTACAACTACAAGGGCTACAGAAAGCCGTATTTTATAACGACCGTTCCAGACATTCGTCGCGTCAACACGGATATAGACGCAGATCGAACTCGGCACCCAGACATAGGTAACAGCCGCAACACTATGATACTTGCTGGTATCACTTCAAATTTGGTAAACAGTCGCGGAAATGTATCCGACCGTGCAAGTACAGTGCAAACCTTACAAACAACTGTCCTCAACGACAGGCGGGAAACGACAATCCCGGCAGCACGTGAGGACGGCGTCTGCTGCTGGGGAAATAATGCAAAGCCGCCTATTTTACATTAGTGATAAGAATTCTGGATACCTTTTCCTGATTGACACCGGAGCCCAAGTCAGTGTCATACCACCCAAGCCAGACATGACAGCCAAACAAGCTAACTTTAACTTACAAGCCGCGAATGGATCTCGCATCGAAACTTTCGGTGAAACTTCACTAACGTTAGATCTTGGCTTACGTAGATCGTTCTCTTGGCTTTTTACTATTGCACAAGTTAATACGCCTATTCTAGGGGCAGACTTCTTGTCTCGTTTCAACTTAAGTGTTGACATGGCATCTCGATCTCTCACAGATCGAACTACAGATTTTTCAATTAAAGGAATAACATCAAAATTCACAACTACAGGCATTAGTACAGCCTTGCCTGTCGCTAATGGCTTACAGAATCTGTTTATGAAGTACCCAGAAATCACAACACCCTTTACATACACAGAGCCAATTAGACACAGCGCGGAACACAAAATTCGGACGACTGGACCTCCTGTATTTTCGAAGCCACGCCGACTACACCCAGAAAAATACAAACTGGCGAAAGCTGAATTTCAGCATATGTTGAATTTAGGGATTATTCGCCCTTCATCTAGCCCATATGCGTCCCCGTTACATATGGTACCTAAAAATCAAGCAGGATCTTGGAGACCATGTGGAGATTTTAGGAGACTTAATTCTCAAACGATTCCGGATAAATATCCTGTGCTCCACCTGCAAGACTTCACTGTTACTTTGGAAGGTGCAAAAATCATCACCAAGTTAGACTTGAGAAAGGCCTTTTACCAGATTCCAGTGGCTAAAGAGAACATCCACAAAACGGCTATCACTACACCGTTCGGATTGTTCGAATTTGCCAGAATGCCTTTCGGATTAAGAAATGCGGCACAGTTCTTTCAACGCCTGATTGATGAAGTTTTACGTGGACTACATTTTACTTTCGCCTATATAGACGATGTTTTGATCGCTAGCAAAAACGCAGCGGAACACGAGGATCATGTAGAACAGGTTTTCCAGCGTTTAAAGTACTTTAGACTGAAAATCAATCCTGAAAAGTGTGCATTTGCAGTTTCTAAACTTACATTTCTCGGTCATGAAGTTGACGAGAACGGAATAACACCAATCCCTGAAAAGATTAATGCAATTAAAAATTTTCCGCAACCAACAACTCTCCGTCAGTTACGCAGATTTCTCGGTTTGATTAACTATTACAGACAATTTATTCCCAAATATTCTCAAATTCTAATTCCCTTGACGAACTTATTGCGGAGCCAACAAAAAAAAGAATGCAAAAATTACCTTAACTGGTGATACTTTGACAGCATTTACAAACGCAAAGGAAGCTCTTGTGAATTTTACTAAATTATCATACATCTCTAGCGACGAAGAAGCTGTATTAACTCTGACTACAGACGCTTCAGCAGACTCTATAGGAGCTGTTCTACATCAAGAATATTGTGATTTTAAAAGACCATTTCCTTCTTTTCAATTAAATTAAATTCCGCAAAACGGAAATACAGTACTTTCTCCCGCGAATTACTCGCGATCTATTTATCAATCCGTCATTTCCGACACCTGTTGGAAGGGCGGAATTTCGTAGTCTACACAGACCACAAGCCACTAATCTACGCTTTGCATTCTAGAACGGACAAATACAACCCACGAGATATAAGGCAGCTAGATTACATATCTCAATATACGTCTGATATCCGTCACATTCACGGAGAAGATAATACTGTTGCAGACATCTTGTCTAGATCAACTTTAAACTCTGTTCGTTCACAATCCTTGAACTAGGAGTGTTTAGCCAGGGAACAAAAGAACGATGTAACACTTGAGAAAGTAAAGCAGGACACGTCACTACGAATTGAGCAACGACCTCTTCTTTTCAGCGCAACACACTTGTATTGTGATGTCAGTACCGGTCATGCACGACCCTACGTCCCACCTTCAATGCGCAAACAGATATTTGAACATTTTCACTCCTTTTCTCACCCTGGACGCAAAGCTACTACAAAACTGATAGCGGAGCGATTCGTTTGGCCAAATATTTCCGCCAACATTAAACACTGGACACAATGTTGTACTAAGTGCCAAAAAACTAAAGTCCAGCGGCACACGAAATCACCTCCGGGACATTTCGCAGCACCAGATTGTCGTTTCAAACACATACACGTCGACTTAGTCGGTCCTCTAACTGAAGTCGATGGTTGTCAGTATCTATTAACCATTATCGATCGCTTTACACGTTGGCCAGTGGTTGTCCCACTCAAATCGATCACTGCAGATGTAATTTCTCAAGCGATTCTGCGCGAGTGGATTTCTATATTTGGATGCCCTTCTGTCATCACCACTGACCGAGGCACTCAGTTTCAATCTGTTCTTTTTACAGAATTCACAAACTTGCTAGGTTCCAAACATGTGTCAACTACTGCCTATCATCCATGTGCCAACGGATTAGTCGAACGATTTCATAGGCAGCTTAAGGTTGAACTTACAGCTACTGAAGACTCTCAAACATGGATTGAAAGATTACCACTGGTAATGCTTTCACTCCGTAACGTAGTAAAAGAAGATCTACATTGTACCACAGCCGAACTAGTTTTCTGGAGTTCGCTTACACTCCCTGGCCAATTCATTGAAAAAAATATCCCGACTCGGCCAACAACGTATTTTATTCAGGACTTGAAGCAACGCATTTCCGATCTTTCGTTTACTCCTACTCGCACACAAGACAAGGAGATTTTTATTCCAAAAACTTTGGAAAATTGTGAATACATATTTGTTCGCAGAGATGCAGTAAAAAAACCCACTTACGCCAACATATTCTGGCCCATACAGAGTAGTCTCCCGTTGCCCAAAATATTTCACAGTTTTTGTCAATAACAGAGAAACTAAAGTTAGTATTGACAGATTGAAGCCAGCATTTCTGGATGTACCGACACAACCTTTCTCCAGTTCAACTCAAAATCTTACCCCTCAACAGACACAAACACAGCCCAGGGAAGTTACTACAAGAGCTGGGAGGCACGTTCATTGGCCAACCAAGTTAAAAAAATATTATACATATTGAAAAAAATCTTAAAAATTTTTTACAATCTGCGGGAGGGTATTATAGAGCTTAACCTCCATATGCCAGTGGATCAGAACCAATTACTGAGTGCACTACAACCTCATTGGACAAGAAATGTTAAAAACATTCCTAATTTACATTTTCATGTTAGTTATAGATTTTTGTGCAAGCTAAACACAATCCAGGCTCCAGACACAAGTTTTACAATAATTGCTTCTGATTGGCCAATATATCTCAAAGTAATAACAACGCCTACGCACACGTGTTTAAACACAAAATACCGCCAAAAATCTTGAAATGTGTTCGCGAGCCACGCACGTGACCAGGAATGTAAATAAATACGATGCACGAACACAAGTTTACCAGTGAGCTTCGCGACGGTTTTTGACCTTTTGTTTGATATTTTTGACTTACGACGAACCTTTTTTTTTGCTGCTAACGATTTTCCTTTCAGTGCTTCAAGAACTTTTTGGACGAACTTCTGAGGATTTTTTCTGATAAGTTATTCTTTAAGTTTTATTTTTTTTGATTTTATTCTTCTATTTCTTTTTGTTTGTTTTATTTTTGGGGCTTCGGCCCTCATAATTTTTTATTTTAGTCCGGTTTGACAAAGTCTTACCGGACGATTTCTCTTTTTTATTGTTTATTTCTTTCTAGTTGTTTTAGAGAAAAAAAAAAGTCAGCACAGTATTTGAAAAAAAGAAAAAGAAAACTTTATTTTTTTTTTTTTCCCTTTTTATTAGCGACTTCGGTCGCATTCTCTCGTCTCGTTTTTGGTTTAACTAGTTTGTTTTTTGTTTTGCATTTTTATTTTCTTTAGCGGCTTTGGCCGCAAACCTTTATTTTTTTTTCTGGTTGTAAACCAGACTTTTTCTTTTCCTTTCTTTTTCTTTTTGTACATTTTCGTGAATTTTTAAAAAAGAGAGAGGAGTTTCTGTTTTTGTTTTTTGCTTTCGGCTGCCTTTGGGCGCCATTTAGATTTTTTTTTCCTGTTTAATTTTTTTTTGTCTTTTAATTTTCCCAGTTTATTTATTCTAAAAAAAAAGTTTATTGTCTTTGTTTCTCTTCTTTTAATTTACTGGTACATCCAGGCTTATTTGTTTAATTTTTTTTCTCCCTCCCAAAACTCCTTTCCCCAAATTTGGTGATTACATTTAAAAAGAACCGCAGGTGGTTGTCTCCACGTTTTTCAATATGGCCGACGGTGCCAGTCGGGCCAGTATAAAAAAGGACCTTTTTGGGACGGCTGCTAAAGCCAACCCCCCTGATAATGCTGCCAAGAAGCGGGCTGATGGTAGCCCCAAAGCTGACCGTACTAGTAGCTCCAAGAAGGGAGAAGCTAGTAATAAGAGTATTGAGGTGCCAAAGGAGGCACAAAAGACAGCCGAGGAATTGCCCTCATGCTGGAAGTCCCCACCAAGTTGTATTCTGAACATGGCGGATTTCCTGGATAAGGCGAAAAGTTACGCCCATCTTGTAAATAAAGATGGGTTCGTCGATGTTGTCCAGGAGCTCGATGTGTTCACAAAAAGAATGGTGACCGTTTTTGTGGTGGACAAAAAAACCAAAAAGATTTGTCGCTCCACTAAAGACACAGTGATTAAATCACTTTTGTCCCTGGGGATAAAACCCCAAAGAGTAATTAAGGGTAGAGGGTTCTTCATGTGGGACATTCTGCTGCCCACACCAGAAGATTGCCTAGCCATGGCAAAAAAAGAATTGATCACAAAAGATCTAATACTAAGAACGGAATATGAAGGCCGAAGACGGACCAGGGTGGCCGTGTTCGAGGTTCCTCCTCAAATTTCGGGAGAGCTTCTGGCTGCATTTTTTATGCAGTACGGCCAAATTTTAGGGGCTCTCTCCGACAATTTGAACGGGGGATGGACTTTTGATATCATGCTTGATCAAGAGGCCTTCAAGTCTGTCCCCAACTGTTTGGTGTTTGGTGACCGGAAAATGCCGGTCATAGTGACCGGTAGGAGACCAACTTGCTGGAGGTGTGGAGAGACTGGTCACCTTTCCTCCTCCTGCCCAGGGAAGAAGGCCCCTGGAGTTCCGGTCACAGGCGACCAAAATACCCCCTTGGCCGAGAAAGTAAAATCCGCGGCGCCTGTAGTGGGCCTAGCTGCGGGGCGTACTGTTGGGGAAAATCCCTCGGTTGGGTCCAGACCCACATTACCCTCAAATCCGACGCCTGCCACAAGTGTGGTTAAGGAGAAGGATGAGGGGGAATGGCGCCTCGTGGTTAGGGGCAAGGGGAAGACCCAAACAGCGGTTCCTCAGTCCCAGCATGACCCCGGGGACATTGTCACCTACAGCCCCATTCCCTCTACCAGCTCTGAGGGCGACGCCTCGGCGTCTTATGCTGAAACTGCTTCTGCAGCCCAAAAATTGAATGAACCAAGTTGGCAGAAAATTTTGGACATAAAAAAGTTGAAAGAAAAGGTGGAGGCCAAGCGGGCTAAAAATAAAAAATCGCTGGGGGTACCGGGCCCCCTATCCTCTGCCCCGTCTTCCCCTCCATCACTTAAATATAAATTCACAAAACCACCTCCGCCTAAATCTTTGACAAACTCTCCAGTGAAATCTCTTCGTTCCTCCAAACCTTCACCCGTAAAGACACCTTCCGGCATGACTCCATCAACTACACCGAGAGACACTCCTATGCATACACCCACTCACTCTCCTCAGAAAAAAAGAAACAGAAGTCCGGATACTCAATCAACTACGGACAAGAAAAAAAAGAAAATAAAACCACCATATCTCCCGGGGGAAGACGTCTGCCGCGTATCCCGGGATCAGGCTGACAGGGTCTTCGGGCAAACTAAGAACCCGATGCCCTTAAAAGTTCTCTGGAACTTCCGGCACATCAAGGGTGTAGATGTGGAGGTGCCGGAAAATTTTGAGGCCCGAAATCAACTAACCGTGGTGAGAACTGGCCCGGGTACGCGGGAGATATGGGGCATGATAGAGGAGGCTAAGGCCTCCTTGAAAGTGGTGCCCCCAGCAGTAGTTCTCCTTGAGGAAAACTTAGACGAAACTAAAAAGTGTAAAGGGAGGGTCCCTCTTTATGTTCACCCATCCCTTTATAGGGCTCTTAAGTTAACTTATCCCGCGGACATCGGTAGCTTGTCTCAGAGTGATACTCTCGATACTGAGATGATGTCAGGTTCGATGGGACAAGCTGTCGGTGTCCTCACCCCAGCCATGTTCTATCCTGAAGGACAACCCTAATTCGATTGACAATGTCTCTCTGGTTAGCTACGTTGAATGTCCGGGGCCTGAGGTCCGAGTCTCGCAGGGCGAGGCTCACTCGTGACCTTCAGCGCCTCGGGGTGAATGTATGTTGTATACAAGAGACCCGTTTTTCTTCTCATGATCGTGAGGACATACTGTCTAAGGGGTTCGCCGTTTATTCAGCCTGTTTTGATGGTCGTTCGAGGGGTGTCTCTTGGCTAGTGAGCAGGTCTTTGAAGGCTGCTTGTACCCTTGTCTTCGCGGATCCGGCGGGCAGACTTTGCGTGCTGGATGTTACCATAAAGGATAAGGTTCTACGTCTCATTGGGGTTTATGCGCCCAATACCCATTCCGAGCGGCCTGCTTTGTTTCGGCAGATCGCGCCGTTCTTGACGACGTCTCGTCGGGTAGTTTTAGCGGGGGATTGGAATGCCGTCCTTGACCCCGATATAGATCGTATAGGGCAAAAACAAGGTACTAACAACCCGGATGTGAAACCGTTTCGGGACTTTATCGATGAGTTTGATCTTGTCGATAGGTTCCGGAATGAACACCCTCGGGAGGTAGCATGGACTTGGACAACTAGTGGCAACTCGGCTCCCGGGACGCTTGCGAGCTACCTGGACCGAGTCTTAGTTAGGAGAGTCGACGTAGGGCTCTTAGGGTGTCCAAGTTTCCATTATATAGTTTATACGGATCATAGGCTTGTCCGGGTCCGTGTAAACTTAGATAAGCCTAAGGTTAGATTGGCTGGTTACTGGAAATTGAACTGTTCCCTTTTTGGTGATCAGGGTTTCCGGGACCAGCTTTTACTAATGATACAAAGGGAACTGACGGGTGCGGTTGTGGGAAATGCCTGGTGGGGCAAATTAAAATCTCAAATTCGAACGTTTGCTGCCGATTTTAGTCGTCGACTCAATCTAGATAGATTAGCGGCGCAAACTGCTTTAGAAGATAAAGTCGATCGGGCAGTGAAATCCCGTGTTAGTGGGGACATAGCTTTAGCTAAGGCAGAGTTGTCCTCCTTGCTTATCAAGAAGGATCAAGCTCTGGTAGTTAGGGCTAGGTTAAAAAGAATGTCTTCTGAGGCAACGAATATGGCCGCTGAACTGCGTGCAGAGGAAAATCGAAGCGCGTCTAAGCGACATATCGCATGCGTCACGTTGCCGGATAAGCGGACCGTGACTACAAACGCGGGCATATGTGAGGTGTTTCGGGACTACTTTCAGGATCTTTTCACCAGGGAGCCCGGTCTGAGCTCTGCTCAGTTCGACGCCTATTTAGCTGACTTTCCCTGCCTTTCGGCAGCTGAAGCGGCTAGGTGCGAGGGTCCCATAACAGAGTCGGAGATCTGGGAAGCGCTGAAGCAGGTTGGCCTGGATAAGTCTCCGGGACTAGATGGTCTTCCCTACGAAGTGTACTTGAGGTTGTCGCACGTTTTTGTGCCTTTGCTGGAGCTGATTTACAACCACTGGATGAAGCAGGGGTCTTTACCCCAACGCTTCACCAGGGGTGTGATCAAGCTGCTGCGTAAGGACAAGAACGGTGGGGATGGGTTAGGGAACTTTCGCCCTTTAACGATGTTAAATACGGACTTAAAGATTTTGGCGAAGATCTTAGCCAACCGTTTGCAGCTTGCCCTGTCTAGTCTGATTGGCCCTGAACAGACTTGTGCTGTGAAGGGTAGGACTATTCAGGATAACCTTCATATGGTACGCTTGATCTTAGAACAAGTCGACAGTGAAGCCGCGCTGATCAATTTAGATCAGTCCAAGGCCTTCGATAGGGTTGACCATCGATTTCTGGAGGCTGTCCTTTCGGCAGCCGGTTTCAGAGCCGACTTTCGCTCCTGGATCCGACTTTTGTATGCGACTCCCGGTGCGCTGGTGGAAGTGAATGGGGTAAGATCGAAGCCTTTCGTATTGTCTCGCTCCATTCGTCAAGGTTGTCCGCTCTCGCCTCTGCTTTACGTTCTTGCGTTGGAACCTTTCCTTCGCAAGTTAAAGGCGAATCCGGTCCTGCGCGGAATTTCCCTGCCTGGGGCTTCCACCTCAGCCAGGTATTCTGCCTATGCTGACGACGTTTCGGTTCTTGTGTCGAGCAGAGCCGAGATTGACGTCGTCAGCAAAGAGATCAGTGGGTATGAGATGGTGACAGGGGCCAAGATCAACCGCGATAAGTCTTTGGGCTTGCGGTTGGGTGCGTGGAAGGGAGTTTCTCTTCCCGGACCTTTCCTCTGGACGGATGGGCCGATCAAGATACTCGGCGTCTGGTTCGGTCCTGATCTCCAGTTGGAAATGAATTGGTCGGAGGTGCAAGGGAAGGCCGAGATCGCGGGTAAACTGTGGTCTCGGAGGAGACTTTCCCTGAAGGGAAGGGCGGAGGTATGTGTTTCACACATATATCCGATCCTCCTTTACCGACTGTCTGTGCTTCCACTCCCGTATGCCAGACTAATGTCATTAGTCCGGACCTTGTTCTCTTTCTTGTGGAGAGACAAGGCCCCTATGGTGTGTCGCGAGATCTGTTGCCTTCATCCCTCTGAGGGCGGTCTGGGTATGCCTAGCATTGAGATTCGTCAATATATGCTTCGCATTACCTTTCTAGACCGAATGTGTCGCGGATTGGATGAGGTGGGCACCTTTTGGAAAGAAGATGTCCGAAAACATTTCCCATCCCTGAGAAGTGTGCACTCGTGCGAGGTGGAGGCTGGCCGTACACCTCGTGCCGAGTGCTCCTTCTACCGCGAATGTCGTAGTGCTTTGAAGCTCCTCTTGCGGACGACGGATGGCCTCTCCGACGCCCAGGCGTTGTCTCGTAAGGCATTGTATCAGTTGTTAGTTAGGGGGTCCGTTCAAGATGGTCTGATCGACGAGCTCGGTCTTACGAAGCAGGAGGCTCGCTCGATATGGCCTTGGGCGCCTGGGTTGAAATGTCTCAATAACGATGAGGCATCACTCACCTGGCTGATGATTCGTGGGGCCCTCTGGGTCGGCAAGAGACTTTGTTCAGCAGGTTTGGAGAAATATCCAAACTGTCGTCGCTGTACTGGCGAAGTCGAGACCATTGGTCACGCCTTTTTTCAGTGCAAGACGGTAGTGCCGTTGTGCAAGTTTGTTGAAGGCCTCATGGTTCGCATGCTGCAGGGAAAGATCTTTGTCCTGGAAGCCAGTTCTGTTTGTAGCAATGTGGTGCCGCAATTGACGAAGGCTGAACACTATGTGTTCTGTTGCTTACTAGGGATTATGAGAGTCGTGATTTGGACGACGCGTCAGAAGGGATTTCATGAGGGCGAGAAGTTCACCTCTTCCCAACTGATCTTGTTCTTTGAGCATCAGCTTAAAGTCAAGATTAGGACGGAAAGGCGGCGGCTCCCTTCATCGGAATTCGGCAAAAGGTGGGTGAATCTTGCGCGAATGTGTAGAGTGAAAGGGGCTGACCTAGAGTGGCACTTGGATGTCGGTTAGGTACAGAATTTTGTCCTAACAGGGTTGAACATAGGCAACCCACCCAGATTTTAGGTTAGACTAGGTTTTCGATTTTTGAATCTTTAGTTTTCCCTTTTTCTAGTAAACTTAGCTAGGGTATGCATGCGCATTGGTCCCTTTTATTTCTGTCCCTATTTTCCTTTTGTTTTAATTCCCCATCCCCTCCCTCGTTAGGTGGTCAGTGACTTCAGTTCTCTGGTGGATGCGGGGCGCCTTTCGTTTCGTGTGTGTGCTTTTTCGTATTTGTTGTTGTGTATGAATGTGTGTGTGTCTGTGTGAATGCTTGGAGGAATGAATGTTTTTTTCTTATTTTTCTTAGCCCCGCATTGATTTCGTCTAGTTAACTGATTTTGCTGCCACATTTATGGTTTGTGGGGGGTTTTACTACTAACACAGTTTTGTTTAGTTCTTATTGTAAATACTTAAGTCATATTGTATATACTCATTTGGGGATCTTTTAAAAGTTGTTGTTTTATTGACCCTCCCCCCACAGACAATTTTTGTACATAAGGGGACTAGTTAGGACTTCATAGAGAATTTGAGGCATTATGGTGGACGTAGTAAGAAAGGTAGGTTTGAATGTGTTGTTTTGGTGATTGGAATATTGTTAGTTTGTTTGGGTCCGTGTCTGGGACTAGCTAAGTTTAGATTTAAGACAGAAGAAGACCGTCATTCCCCATCCCCTTTTTAGGCCTTGTGCCACATTTTATACACATTTGTATAAATAAATATTGTGAGCTTCGCGACGGTTTTTGACCTTTTGTTTGATATTTTTGACTTACGACGAACCTTTTTTTTGCTGCTAACGTTTTTCCTTTCAGTGCTTCAAGAACTTTTTGGACGAACTTCTGAGGATTTTTTCTGATAAGTTATTCTTTAAGTTTTATTTTTTTTGATTTTATTCTTCTATTTCTTTTTGTTTGTTTTATTTTTGGGGCTTCGGCCCTCATAATTTTTTTATTTTAGTCCGGTTTGACAAAGTCTTTCCGGACGATTTCTTTTTTATTGTTTATTTCTTTCTAGTTGCTTTTGTAAAAAAAAAAAGTCAGTACAGTTTTTGAAAGAAAAAGAAAACTTTATTTTTTTTTTTTTTTCCTTTTTATTAGCGACTTCGGTCGCATTCTCTCGTCTCGTTTTTGGTTTAACTAGTTTGTTTTTTCTTTTGCATTTTTATTTTCTTTAGCGGCTTTGGCCGCAAACCTTTATTTTTTTTTCTGGTTGTAAACCAGACTTTTTCTTTTTCCTTTCGTTTTCTTTTTGTACATTTTCGTGAATTTTTAAAAAAGAGAGAGGAGTTTCTGTTTTTGTTTTTTGCTTTCGGCTGCCTTTGGGCGCCATTTAGATTTTTTTTCCTGTTTAATTTTTTTTGTCTTTTAATTTTCCCAGTTTTTTTTTTTTTTTTTTTTTTTTTTTTTTTTAAAAAAAAGTTTATTGTCTTTGTTTCTCTTCTTTTAATTTACTGGTACATCCAGGCTTATTTGTTTAATTTTTTTTTTTCCCTCCCAAAACTCCTTTCCCCAAATTTGGTGATTACATTTAAAAAGACCCGCAGGTGGTAGTCTCCACGTTTTTCAATATGGCCGACGGTGCCAGTCGGGCCAATATAAAAAAGGACCTTTTTGGGACGGCTGCTAAAGCCAACCCCCCTGATAATGCTGCCAAGAAGCGGGCTGATGGTAGCCCCAAAGCTGACCGTACTAGTAGCTCCAAGAAGGGAGAAGCTAGTAATAAGAATTTTGAGGTGCCAAAGGAGGCACAAAAGACAGCCGAGGAATTGCCCTCATGCTGGAAGTCCCCACCAAGTTGTATTCTGAACATGGCGGATTTCCTGGATAAGGCGAAAAGTTACGCCCATCTTGTAAATAAAGATGGGTTCGTCGATGTTGTCCAGGAGCTCGATGTGTTCACAAAAAGAATGGTGACCGTTTTTGTGGTGGACAAAAAAACCAAAAAGATTTGTCGCTCCACTAAAGACACAGTGATTAAATCACTTTTGTCCCTGGGGATAAAACCCCAAAGAGTAATTAAGGGTAGAGGGTTCTTCATGTGGGACATTCTGCTGCCCACACCAGAAGATTGCCTAGACATGGCAAAAAAAGAATTGATCACAAAAGATCTAATACTAAGAACGGAATATGAAGGCCGAAGACGGACCAGGGTGGCCGTGTTCGAGGTTCCTCCTCAAATTTCGGGAGAGCTTCTGGCTGCATTTTTTATGCAGTACGGCCAAATTTTAGGGGCTCTCTCCGACAATTTGAACGGGGGATGGACTTTTGATATCATGCTTGATCAAGAGGCCTTCAAGTCTGTCCCCAACTGTTTGGTGTTTGGTGACCGGAAAATGCCGGTCATAGTGACCGGTAGGAGACCAACTTGCTGGAGGTGTGGAGAGACTGGTCACCTTTCCTCCTCCTGCCCAGGGAAGAAGGCCCCTGGAGTTCCGGTCACAGGCGACCAAAATACCCCCTTGGCCGAGAAAGTAAAATCCGCGGAGCCTGTAGTGGGCCTAGCTGCGGGGCGTACTGTTGGGGAAAATCCCTCGGTTGGGTCCAGACCCACATTACCCTCAAATCCGACGCCTGCCACAAGTGTGGTTAAGGAGAAGGATGAGGGGGAATGGCGCCTCGTGGTTAGGGGCAAGGGGAAGACCCAAACAGCGGTTCCTCAGTCCCAGCATGACCCCGGGGACATTGTCACCTACAGCCCCATTCCCTCTACCAGCTCTGAGGGCGACGCCTCGGCGTCTTATGCTGAAACTGCTACTACAGCCCAAAAATTGAATGAACCAAGCTGGCAGAAAATTTTGGACATAAAAAAGTTGAAAGAAAAAGTGGAGGCCAAGCGGGCTAAAAATAAAAAATCGCTGGGGGTACCGGGCCCCCTATCCTCTGCCCCGTCTTCCCCTCCATCACTTAAATATAAATTCACAAAACCACCTCCGCCGAAATCTTTGACAAACTCTCCAGTGAAATCTCTTCGTTCCTCCAAACCTTCACCCGTAAAGACACCTTCCGGCATGACTCCATCAACTACACCGAGAGACACTCCTATGCATACACCACTCACTCTCCTCAGAAAAAAAGAAACAGAAGTCCGGATACTCAATCAACTACGGACAAGAAAAAAAAGAAAATAAAACCACCATATCTCCCGGGGGAAGACGTCTGCCGCGTATCCCGGGATCAGGCTGACAGGGTCTTCGGGCAAACTAAGAACCCGATGCCCTTAAAAGTTCTCTGGAACTTCCGGCACATCAAGGGTGTAGATGTGGAGGTGCCGGAAAATTTTGAGGCCCGAAATCAACTAACCGTGGTGAGAACTGGCCCGGGTACGCGGGAGATATGGGGCATGATAGAGGAGGCTAAGGCCTCCTTGAAAGTGGTGCCCCCAGCAGTAGTTCTCCTTGAGGAAAACTTAGACGAAACTAAAAAGTGTAAAGGGAGGGTCCCTCTTTATGTTCACCCATCCCTTTATAGGGCTCTTAAGTTAACTTATCCCGCGGACATCGGTAGCTTGTCTCAGAGTGATACTCTCGATACTGAGATGATGTCAGGTTCGATGGGACAAGCTGTCGGTGTCCTCACCCCAGCCATGTTCTATCCTGAAGGACAACCCTAATTCGATTGACAATGTCTCTCTGGTTAGCTACGTTGAATGTCCGGGGCCTGAGGTCCGAGTCTCGCAGGGCGAGGCTCACTCGTGACCTTCAGCGCCTCGGGGTGAATGTATGTTGTATACAAGAGACCCGGTTTTCTTCTCATGATCGTGAGGACATACTGTCTAAGGGGTTTGCCCTTTATTCAGCCTGTTTTGATGGTCGTTCGAGGGGTGTCTCTTGGCTAGTGAGCAGGTCTTTGAAGGCTGCTTGTACCCTTGTCTTCGCGGATCCGGCGGGCAGACTTTGCGTGCTGGATGTTACCATAAAGGATAAGGTTCTACGTCTCATTGGGGTTTATGCGCCCAATACCCATTCCGAGCGGCCTGCTTTGTTTCGGCAGATCGCGCCGTTCTTGACGACGTCTCGTCGGGTAGTTTTAGCGGGGGATTGGAATGCCGTCCTTGACCCCGATATAGATCGTATAGGGCAAAAACAAGGTACTAACAACCTGGATGTGAAACCGTTTCGGAACTTTATCGATGAGTTTGATCTTGTCGATAGGTTCCGGAATGAACACCCTCGGGAGGTAGCATGGACTTGGACAACTAGTGGCAACTCGGCTCCCGGGACGCTTGCGAGCTACCTGGACCGGGTCTTAGTTAGGAGAGTCGACGTAGGGCTCTTAGGGTGTCCAAGTTTCCATTATATAGTTTATACGGATCATAGGCTTGTCCGGGTCCGTGTAAACTTAGATAAGCCTAAGGTTAGATTGGCTGGTTACTGGAAATTGAACTGTTCCCTTTTTGGTGATCAGGGTTTCCGGGACCAGCTTTTACTAATGATACAAAGGGAATTGACGGGTGCGGTTGTGGGAAATGCCTGGTGGGGCAAATTAATATCTCAAATTCGAACGTTTGCTGCCGATTTTAGTCGTCGACTCAATCTAGATAGATTAGCGGCGCAAACTGCTTTAGAAGATAAAGTCGATCGGGCAGTGAAATCCCGTGTTAGTGGGGACATAGCTTTAGCTAAGGCAGAGTTGTCCTCCTTGCTTATCAAGAAGGATCAAGCTCTGGTAGTTAGGGCTAGGTTAAAAAGAATGTCTTCTGAGGCAACGAATATGGCCGCTGAACTGCGTGCAGAGGAAAATCGAAGCGCGTCTAAGCGACATATCGCATGCGTCACATTGCCGGATAAGCGGACCGTGACTACAAACGCGGGCATATGTGAGGTGTTTCGGGACTACTTTCAGGATCTTTTCACCAGGGAGCCCGGTCTGAGCTCTGCTCAGTTCGACGCCTATTTAGCTGACTTTCCCTGCCTTTCGGCAGCTGAAGCGGCTAGGTGCGAGGGTCCCATTACAGAGTCGGAGATCTGGGAAGCGCTGAAGCAGGTTGACCTGGATAAGTCTCCGGGATTAGATGGTCTTCCCTACGAAGTGTACTTGAGGTTGTCGCACGTTTTTGTTCCTTTGCTGGAACTGATTTACAACCACTGGATGAAGCAGGGGTCTTTACCCCAACGCTTCACCAGGGGTGTGATCAAGTTGCTGCGTAAGGACAAGGACGGTGGGGATGGGTTAGGGAACTTTCGCCCTTTAACGATGTTAAACTCTGACTTAAAGATTTTGGCGAAGATCTTAGCCAACCGTTTGCAGCTTGTCCTGTCTAGTCTGATTGGCCCTGAACAGACTTGTGCTGTGAAGGGTAGGACTATTCAGGATAACCTTCATATGGTACGCTTGATCTTAGAACAAGTCGACAGTGAAGCCGCGCTGATCAATTTAGATCAGTCCAAGGCCTTCGATAGGGTTGACCATCGATTTCTGGAGGCTGTCCTTTCGGCAGCCGGTTTCAGAGCCGACTTTCGCTCCTGGATCCGACTTTTGTATGCGACCCCCGGTGCGCTGGTGGAAGTGAATGGGGTAAGATCGAAGCCTTTCGTATTGTCTCGCTCCATTCGTCAAGGTTGTCCGCTCTCGCCTCTGCTTTACGTTCTTGCGTTGGAACCATTCCTTCGCAAGTTGAAGGCGAATCCGGTCCTGCGCGGAATTTCCCTGCCTGGGGCTTCCACCTCAGCCAGGTATTCTGCCTATGCTGACGACGTTTCGGTTCTTGTGTCGAGCAGAGCCGAGATTGACGAAGTCAGCAAAGAGATCAGTGGGTATGAGATGGTGACAGGGGCCAAGATCAACCGCGATAAGTCTGTGGGCTTGCGGTTGGGTGCGTGGAAGGGAGTTTCTCTTCCCGGACCTTTCCTCTGGACGGATGGGCTGATCAAGATACTCGGCGTCTGGTTCGGTCCTGATCTCCAGTTGGAAATGAATTGGTCGGAGGTGCAAGGGAAGGCCGAGATCGCGGTTAATCTGTGGTCTCGGAGGGGACTTTCCCTGAAGGGAAGGGCGGAGGTATGTGTTTCACACATATATCCGATCCTCCTTTACCGACTTTCTGTGCTTCCGCTCCCGTATGCCAGACTAATGTCATTAGTCCGGACCTTGTTCTCTTTCTTGTGGAGAGACAAGGCCCCTATGGTAACTCGCGAGATCTGTTGCCTTCATCCCTCTGAGGGCGGTCTGGGTATGCCTAGCATTGAGATTCGTCAATATATGCTTCGCATTACCTTTCTAGACCGAATGTGTCGCGGATTGGATGAGGTGGGCACCTTTTGGAAAGAAGATGTCCGAAAACATTTCCCATCCCTGAGAAGTGTGCACTCGTGCGAGGAGGAGGCCGGCCGTAGACCTCGTGCCGAGTGCGCCTTCTACCGCGAATGTCGTAGTGCTTTGAAGCTCCTCTTACGGACGACGGATGGCCTCTCCGACGCTCAGGCGTTGTCTCGTAAGGCATTGTATCAATTGTTAGTTAGGGGGTCCGTTCAAGATGATCTGTTCGACGAGCTCGGTTTACGAAGCAGGAGGCTCGCTCGATATGGCCTTGGGCGCCTGGGTTGAAATGTCTCAATAACGATGAGGCATCACTCACCTGGCTGATGATTCGTGGGGCCCTCTGGGTCGGCAAGAGACTTTGTTCAGCAGGTTTGGAGAAATATCCAAACTGTCGTCGCTGCACTGGGGAAGTCGAGACCATTGGTCACGCCTTTTTTCAGTGCAAGACAGTAGTGCCGTTGTGCAGGTTTGTTGAAGGCCTCATGGTTCGCATGCTGCAGGGAAAGTTCTTTGTCCTGGAAGCCAGTTCTGTTTGTAGCAATGTGGTGCCGCAATTGACGAAGGCTGAACACTATGTGTTCTGTTGCTTACTAGGGATTATGAGAGTCGTGATTTGGACGACGCGTCAGAAGGGATTCCATGAGGGCGAGAAGTTCACCTCTTCCCAACTGATCTTGTACTTTAAGCATCAGCTTAAAGTCAAGATTAGGACGGAAAGGCGGTGGCTCACCTCATCGGAATTTGGCAAAAGGTGGGTGAATCTTGCGCGAATGTGTAGAGTGAAAGGGGCTGACCTAGAGTTACACTTGGATGTCGGTTAGGTACAGGATTTGTCCTAACAGGGTTGAACATAGGCAACCCACCCAGATTTTAGGTTAGACTAGGTTTTCGATTTTTGAATCTTTAGTTTTCCCTTTTTTCTAGTAAACTTAGCTAGGGTATGCATGCGCATTGGCCCCTTTTATTTCTGTCCCTATTTTCCTTTTGTTTTAATTCCCCATCCCCCCCCTCGTTAGGTGGTCAGTGACTTCAGTTCTCTGGTGGATGCGGGGCGCCTTTCGTTTCGTGTGTGTGGTTTTTCGTATTTGTTGTTGTGTATGAATGTGTGTGTGTCTGTGTGAATGCTTGGAGGAATGAATGTTTTTTTTTTTTTTTTTTTTTTTTTTTTTAGCCCCGCATTGATTTCGTCTAGTTAACTGATTTTGCTGCCACATTTATGGTTTGTGGGGGGTTTTACTACTAACACAGTTTTGTTTAGTTCTTATTGTAAATACTTAAGTCATATTGTATATACTCATTTGGGGATCTTTTAAAAGTTGTTGTTTTATTGACCCTCCCCCCCCACAGACAATTTTTGTACATAAGGGGACTAGTTAGGACTTCATAGAGAATTTGAGGCATTATGGTGGACGTAGTAAGAAAGGTAGGTTTGAATGTGTTGTTTTGGTGATTGGAATATTGTTAGTTTGTTTGGGTCCGTGTCTGGGACTAGCTAAGTTTAGATTTAAGACAGAAGAAGACCGTCATTCCCCATCCCCTTTTTAGGCCTTGTGCCACATTTTATACACATTTGTATAAATAAATATTGTGAGCTTCGCGACGGCCTTGACCTTTTTGTCGTGATTTTGACGATTGCGGATTTTCGCTCGACTCTTTTTTTGAAATTTATCCGTTTGCATTTTGATCTTCATTTTGGTTAAAGTTTGTTTATTTTACTTTTACATTTTTTGAGACTGTTTTGAAAAAGTTTTTTGATTTTTTCTTTCTTCTCTCCATTTTATTTTTTACCCCCCTCCACCTTTAATTTTTGCACTTTTTCTTTTTATTCCAGATTTCCTATTTGTTTTTCATTTTTAACCCCTTTAATTTTTTGCTCTTTTTTCTTTTCCTTTTTACCCCTTTAATTTTTGTAGTTTTTCTTTTCTTATTTCTACCCCCTTTAATTTTCTCTTTTATTCTAGTCTTCCCTTTTTAATTTTCATTTTCTTTAATTTCTTTAAATCTATCTTCGTTTTCTTTATTCTGTGTTTCGCTTTATTTTTGATAATTTATTTATTTAATTGTTTTGTTTTTTTTTTGTTTTTTTTTTTTTTGTTTTTTTTCCATCCTTTAATTTTTACGTGTTTATTGTTTGTAATCGTTTGTATTGTCCAATTTATTTGTTTGTTTTCGTTTGGTTCGACTCGCGTTTCGTAGGGTCGGCCATTTTCATTTTTGTAACTAGCTTCGGCTACTTTTCATCGTTGCGTATTTTTCTGTTTATTGACGTCGGCCATTTTGATTGTTTGTAACTAGCTTCGGCTTTTGTTGAAGTTTTTGTATACTCTTTGTTTTCCGTTTTCATTGTCTAACGTTTTTTATTTTATTGTTTATTTTCTTTTACGTGTTTTCTTTTATTGTTTCGCCTTTAGGCGATATTTGTTCTTTATTTTTTTTTTCTAATTTTTATTGTATTTTTTAAAATTTGTTTTACGTATAAGTGAACCGTGTTTTTTGTTCTTTTCGTCATGTAATTATTTTTGTGTGTGCATATTTTATTTTGTTCATTGTTGTCTCGCTTTCGGGTGAGTTTGTTTATTTTTTGATTTCATTTATTTAGTTAAATTTTTCCTATAATCTTGTTTAATTATTTCCCACTCCGCTTTTCTTTCACCCCTCCCCTTCTGAAAAAATGGAAAAGAAGGAAAAAAGGCGCCTTCTTTTTTAGCTATTAAAAGGAAACCGAATTTGTCGGACTACAGAAAAGCCATAAGGAAACATTTATTCAACCCCCCCAAAAAAGACCCCCCAGATATAGAGAATTTAGAAGAATACCCAGCCCTTGGTTTAATTTCCCCTAGCGAGGATGTCATCGCTGCAAAAAATGAAAATACAAGTATGGAAGCCAAGAATGGCAATAAGATAACTGAAAGCAATACAGAGGCCAATAATGGCAATAAAACCCAAATTAACAGGGAAGTCAAAAATGGCTGTCAAGACAAAACTGACGCCGGGGAATCGCCCTCTTGTTGGTCGTCCCCACCGAAATGTATTAACAATCTTGCGGAGTTCTTGGAGCGTGCTAAGAGTTACGCTAACCTTGTCGTAGAAGGTGGACTCTTAGAAGACCCCCAAGAATTGAAGAAGATTGAAAAACGAATTGTGTCAGTTTTCGTCGTCGACAAGCGTACGCGCAAAATTTGTCGCTCGACGAAAAACACAGTGTTGAAAAAACTAGAGCCCTTGGGGTTTAAGCCCCTCAGAATAGTTACGGGTGCAAAATCTTTCATGTGGGACGTACTGTTACCCACACCAGAAGACTGCGTAGCTGCGGCGAGCCGTGAGCTCACGACTAAAGATCTCATCCTGCGTACGGAATATGAAGGCCGCAGAAGGACCCCTAGTAACAGTATATGAGGTCCTTCCTCAGGTTATCGGGGAACATCTGCTTTCTTTTCCCAGTACGGCGAAATTCTGGGCGCCTCCTGTGATAGCCTGAGCCGGGGGTGGAGCTTTGATATCATGTTGGACGAGAAAGCCTTCCGCTCCATCCCCAACTGTCTGGATGTTGGAAGCTTGAAGTTACCGGTCATAGTAACGGGCCGAAGACCAGTATGCTGGAGGTGTGGAGTCACTGGTCATCTCTCCTCCTCCTGCCCAGAGAAGAAGGCCTCTGGTAGTCAAGCTCCAGTTGACCAAGATCCCCCTCTGACCGCGTCTGTACCTTCCGCCTCGCCTGTAATGGGCGTACCAGCTTCCGGGACCGGGTCGGTTAAACCACCGGTTGGTATAACATCTAAGACCACATTCCCCAAAGAGCCTTCGACCGCTGCCAGTGCAGTTGTGGAGAAGGGGGAGGGGGAATGGCTGGTGGCTGGTAAGGCCAGAGGGAAGCGCCAGACAGCGGGTCCTCAGTCCCTTGAAGCCCCAAGGACAAAAGGCACGCACAGCCCCACTCCCTCTGGCAACGTTAAGGGCGATGCTCCGGTCTCTCTACAAGATTTCAAGGATAAACAAAAGAAATACGACCCGGGATATGAAAAATCCGAAAAAATAAAAGATCTTAAAAAGAAGTTGGACAACCAGGCAAAATCCCACACAAATCCTACTCCTTCCTCGTCCTCTGCCGGGTCCGCACCTTCACCCAAAAATAAACCTTCCCCTCCATCTTCACCGACAAAAGGCCGTCCTCTCAGCAGAGATCCCAGCTCATATAAACATAGATCATTTTACACCCATCTTCACACTCCCAGCCCTTCCCCTGTTAAACAATGTTCATCCTACACCCCTCTGCATACTCCCAGTCCTTCCCCCGTCAAAAAAACTGAAATGCCTCCTCCCTCCCCCAAGCGGGAGCGAAGCCCCTCTCAAGCGCAAAATGAAAAAAAGAAGAAAATATACATTTTTAACTCGGGGGAAGATATCTGCAGAATGTCAACAGCTCAGACAGAGAGAGCCCGTGATTATGGGAACCGAATTAAGGAATTAAAATATCATCTTTCGATTAGGCAATATGCCGACTTGGACGTAGAAGTGCCCCAAAATTTCACGCACGCCCAAAGGGTCCTAACAGTCATACGGACGGGAGCTGGAGCCAAGCCAATTTGGACAATGAATGACGAGGCTATTATGTCCTTCAAAATGGCCTTGTCTATCGCCATAGTGCAAAATGAAAATTTAAAACAGCTGTCAAAACTTTGTGCAGGGAGAGTCCCCGTTTTAGTTCACCCCTCCCTGTATAGAGCACTAAAATTGACTTTCCCCTGGGATATCGGCGGAATCTCCCAAGACGGCACCATCAAAACTGAAATGGGCCATGGGTCTATGGGAGAGGCTGTCGGTATCCTTACCCCGGCCATGTTTAATTCAGGTAAACAACCCTAATCGGACTTCTCGATGGCGCTCTGGTTAGCTAATTTAAATGGGCGGGGCCTGAGGTCCGAGTCTCGCAGGGCGAGGCTCTCTCGTGACCTTCAGCGCCTCGGTGTGAATGTTTGTTGTGTGCAAGAGACCCGTTTTTCTTCTCATGACTGTGAGGATATACTGTCTAGGGGGTTCGCCCTTTTTCAGCGTGTTTTGATGATCGTTCGAGGAGTGTCTCTTGGCTAGTGAGCAGGTCTTTGAAGGCTGCATGTACCCTTGTCTTCGCAGATCCGGCGGGCAGGCTTTGTGTGGTGGATGCTACCATAAAGGATAAGGCTTTACGTCTCATTGGGGTTTATGCGCCCAATAACCATGCTGAGCGGCCTGCTTTGTTTCGGCAGATCGAGCCGTTTTTGATGACTTCTCGCCGGGTAGTTTTAGTGGGGGATTGGAATGCCGTCCTTGACCCCGATATAGATCGTATAGGGCAAAATCCGGGTACTAAAAATCCTAATGTGAAGGCATTTCGGGACTTTATCGGCGGGTTTGATCTTGTCGATAAGTTCCGGAATGAGCACCCTCGGCAGGTAGCATGGACTTGGACGAATAGTGGCAACTCGGCTCCTGGCACGCTTGCGAGCTACCTCGACCGAGTCTTAGTTAAGACAGTGGATGTAGGGCTCTTAGGGTGTCCAAGTTTCCATTATATATTTTATACGGATCATAGGCTTGTCCCGGTCCGTGTAAACTTAGATAAGCCTGTCAACTGTTCATTCAACTGTTCATTATTTGGTGAGCAGGGTTTCCAGGACCAGCTGCTACTAATGATTCAGAGGGAATTGACGGGGGCGGTTGTTAGAAACGCCTGGTGGGATAATTTAAAATGCAAAATTAGAATGTTTGCTGCCGATTTTAGTCGTCGACTCAATCTAGATAGATTAGCGGCGCAAACGGCTTTAGAAGATAAAGTTGATCGGGCCGTGAAATCCCGTGTTAGTGGGGATATAGCCTTAGCTAAGGCAGAGTTGTCCTCCTTGCTTATCAAGAAGGATCAAGCTCTGGTAGTTAGGGTTAGGCTAAAAAGAATGTTTTCTGAGGCGACGAACATGGCCGCTGAACTGCGTGCAGAGGAGAATCGGAACGCGTCTAGGGGACATATAGCGTGCGTCACATTGCCGGATAAGCGGACCGTGACTACAAACGCGGGCATATGCGAGGCCTTTCGAGATTACTTTCAGGATCTTTTCACCAGGGAGCCCGGTCTGAGCCCTGCTCAGTTCAACGCCTATTTGGCTGACTTTCCCTGCCTTGAGGCAGCTGAAGCGGCTAGGTGCGAGGGTCCCATTACAGAGTCGGAAATCTGGGAAGCGCTGAAGCAGGTTGGCCTGGATAAGTCTCCGGGACTAGATGGTCTTCCCTACGAAGTTTACTTGAGGCAGTCGCCCATTTTTGTTCCTTTGCTGGAACTGATTTTCAACCACTGGATGAAACAGGGGTCTATACCTCAACGCTTCACCAGGGGTGTGATCAAGTTGCTGCGTAAGGACAAGAACAGTGGGGATGGGTTAGGGAACTTTCGCCGTTTAACCATGTTAAACACAGAGTTAAAGATTTTGGCGAAGATCTTAGCCAACCGTTTGCAGCTTGTCCTGTCTCGTCTGATTGGCCCCGAACAGACTTGTGCTGTGAAGGGCAGGACTATTCAGGATAACCTTCATATGGTACGCTTGATCTTAGAACAAGTCGACAGTGAAGCCGCGCTGATCAATTTAGATCAGTCCAAGGCCTTCGATAGGGTTGACCATCGCTTTCTGGAGGCTGTCCTTTCGGTGGCCGATTTCGGAGCCGATTTTCGCTCCTGGATCCGACTTTTGTATGCGACCCCCGGTGCGCTGGTGGAAGTGAATGGGGTAAGATCGAAGCCTTTCGTATTGTCTCGCTCCATTCGTCAAGGTTGTCCGCTTTCGCCTTTGCTTTACGTTCTTGCGTTGGAACCTTTCCTTCGCAAGTTAAAGGCGAATCTGGTCCTGCGCGGAATTTCCCTGCCAGGGGCTACCACCTCAGCCAGGTATTCTGCCTATGCTGACGACGTTTCGGTTCTTGTGTCGAGCAGAGCCGAGATTGACGAAGTCAGCAAAGAGATCAGTGGCTATGAGATGGTGACAGGGGCCAAGATCAACCGCGATAAGTCTGTGGTGCGTGGAAGGGAGTTTCTCTTGCCGGACCTTTCCTCTGGACGGATGGGCCGATCAAGATACTCGGCGTCTGGTTCGGTCCTGATCTCCAGTTGGAAATGAATTGGTCGGTGGTGCAAGGGAAGGCCGAGATCGCGGTTAATCTGTGGGCTCGGAGGAGACTTTCCCTGAAGGGAAGGGCGGAAGTGTGTGTTTCACACATCTATCCGATACTCCTGTACCGACTCTCTGTACTTCCACTCCCGTATGCCAGACTAATTTTATTAGTACGGACCTTGTTCTCTTTCTTGTGGAGAGACAAGGCCCCTATGGCATCTCGTGAGATCTGTTGCCTTCATCCCTCTGAGGGCAGCCTGGGTATGCCTAGCATTGAGATTCGTCAACATATGCTTCGCATCACCTTTCTAAACCGAATGTGTCGCGGATCGGATGAGGAGGGTGCCTTTTGGAAAGAAGACGTCCGCAAACATTTCCCGTCCCTGAGAAGTGTGCACTCGTGCGAGGAAGAGGTCCGCCGTACACCCCGAGCCGAGTGCTCCTTCTATCCCGAATGTCGTCGTGCTCTGAAGCTCCTTTTACGGGCTTCGGATGGCCTATCCAACACCCAGGCGTTGTCTCGTAAGGCATTGTATCGTGTTAGTTGGGTTTAGCGTTCAAGATGATCTGATTGGCGAGCTCGGTCTTACGAAGCAGGAGGCTCGCTCGATATGGCCTTGGGCGCCTGGGTTGAAATGCCTCAATCACGATGAGGCATCACTCACCTGGCTGGTGATTCGGGAAGCCCTCTGGGTCGGCAAGAGATTTGTTCAGCAGGCTTGGAGAAATATCCAAACTGTCGTCGCTGTACGGGGGAAGTCGAGACCATTGGTCACGCCTTCTTTCAGTGCAGGTCGGTAGTGCCGTTGTGCAGGTTTGTTCGCATGCTGCAGGGAAAGTTTTTTGTCCTTGAAGCCAGTTCTGTTTGTAGCAATGTGGTGCCGCAGATGACGAAGGCTGAACACTGTTCTGTTGCTTACTAGGGGTTATGAGAGTCGTGATTTGGACGACGCGCCAGAAGGAATTCTATGAGGGCGAGAAGTTCACTTCTTCCCAACTGATCTTGTTCTTTAAGCATCAACTTAAAGTCAAGATTAGGACGGAAAGGCGGCGGCTCACCTCATCAGAATTTGGCAAAAGGTGGGTGAATCTTGCGCGTATGTGCCGAGTAAAAGGGGCTGACCTTGAATGGCATCTTGATGCCGGTTAGGCATTAGGATATTGTTTTTCCTGGGTTGAACTTGGGCAACCCATCCCTGGTTTTAGGCTAGAGTAGGTTTTTGTTTTTTTGACTTTTTAGCTTCTCTTCTTTTTCTGTAAACTTAGCTAGGGTGTGTTTGCTCATTGGTCCCTTTTTTTCTGTCCCCATTTTTTCCTTTAGTTTAACTCCCATCCCCTCCCTCGTTTAGGTGGTCAGTGGTGTCAGTTCTCTGGGGGATGCGGGGCGCCTTTCGTTTCGCGTGTGTGTTTTTCGTATTTGTTGTTGTGTATGAATGAGTGTGTGCCTGTGTGAATGCTTGGGAGGATTGAATGTTTTCCTTTATTTTTCATAGTCCCGCATCGATTTCGTCCGGTTAACTGATATTTCTGCCACATTTAAAGTTTGTGCGGGGTTTTATTACTAACACCTTTTTGTTTAGTTTCTTGGAAATATTTTATGTGTCATATTGTATATATTCATTAGGGTTCTTTTTAAATATTGTTGTTTTATGCCCCTCCCCCCACAGTCGATATTTGTAAATAAGGGGAGTATTTAGGATTTTCATTGAGTCAAAGAGGTATTTTGGTGGATGTAGTAAGAAAGGTATGGATAAATGTGTTGTTTTGATGAAAGGAATATTGTTCTGTATGATAGTTTCAGTGGTTGTGGCTAGCTAAGTTTTATATTAAGACAAGTGATGACCGTCCTTTTCCCCAACCCCCCTTTTTGGCCTTGTGCCGCATTTATTGTATATAAACAATAATAAATATTGTGAGCTTCGTGACGGATAACCAACTGCCAAACAACTCCACGTCACTCATACTTTTGAAGTTACAAAGTTAAATTTATTTAACACGAAACAACTCCAATACACTCACTCACCAACCTCTGAAATTACTCCTGAACTTTTACCAATTTTAGAACTCACAATTCCAAACCTTATTCTTCTGAATTACAAGTTCAATATTACAGTAAAAGGTAAATTACTTAAGAACTTTCTGTTTAAAAGACACTTAATATTAACAACTTTAATATCAACATTAACGAACGATTACAAGAAAGACATTCTGAAACCTAAAACATCATACATATTTGTCAACATAACATATACCAAATATTCTGCTTGTACATTGTTTTGAATGTTTTATTAGTTTCTAATTAAATATGTCTTCTTGTTCGTAATATGAACTCTGGTACAAATATTTCCAAATCAAAGGGACACGACTCTGTCCTACCTTTTCTTTGCATGTTGTACACGAACCTAAATAAATCTAATTGTTACGTTTTAAAACAATTCAGTTGAATTTTGTATTTTATTTTGATGTTAGTGGAAATAGTTAATTGACACACAACTTATTCTCAACAAATATTACCACATAATTAACCCATCCACTACACACATGTTCTTTTTTAGATACACATTTTAAAACTGAAATTAAAAACTATTTTAATCATTTTATCTTACTTAAGTGTATTATTCGCCAGATAAAACCATAAAGATATTTGTAAAAATAAAATGAATTAATTTTTCCTTGTTTAGAAGAATTTTATAGACAGAACACTAACAGTAACAAACACCCACCGAACAGTAGTGGCTAAAAAAGAATAATTTTTACTTTGGGTTTAAAAAAATGTCTTGCAGTTTTGAAAATATACACATTTTAAAACTGAGACTAAAATTTTATTTTTTTTAATATCTAATTTTACGTGTATTCGCTAGATAGAAACAATTTTATTTGCAGAAAACAGAGACTCGCATATCTGGAAATATACACAACTTAAAACTGAAATTAAGAACTATTTTAATTATTCTTAATATCTAATTTAGGTGCATACCTTAGATAAAAAAAAAAAAAAATTATTTATAAAAAAATCTTCATTCATTTTTCTTTATTACAACTTTATTTCGTGATTGGCGTAATGACTTAAACGAAACCTTTACAAAAAAATCCGACTTCATAAAATTTAACATTAAGACGAAATTGGCAACTATTTTTTTTAATTTTTACTTGCTATTTTGTTAACTTAATTTTACCGCAAAAAGTTTTGTTTTGTTTTTTTGAAAACTGAAACAAATAGATTTTTCACTTTAAACAAATATATTTCACATTTATTTCCTAAAACTAGTCAATTAAATATTTTTAATTTTTAACATATTTTTGTTCAAACTTTTTCCCTTACAATGGTATAAATGTTGATAAAATTTAATTTTATTAACATCTGAAAGTCACTTTAAATAGGGTTTCTTTGGATATGGTCACTCGGTAGTGATATAAAAATGAAACCGACATCGTTCGGTTTCGTAAAAAACTTCGATGCAGTTTCACGGATGGGAAAATGAAACCGAAAAAAGTCAGTTTTTCGCTTAAACCGCACATCTGTAACAAAATACTCATAAAAGGAGAAACAGCAAGATGTGGAAACAATAAAATCAGTATTTATTTATTATCTGTTTGTTATGTGGTGTTGGAGATATGAGAGAGTAATACTGAATAAAATTATGAGTTTGGACTTAAAGGTAGATCAAATATAGATCAGAATCATTCTGACAGAAGAATAAGATAAAGAATAAGAAAAGTATATTGTCTTTCTCATATGTTGCTTTTTTTTCTTTTTTTACAAATGCATGTAATGAGTGTCCAGATAATTAATGTTACTATTAGGGCCTGAAAAAGAAAAAGGAGATGAAATTTTTGTTGACGCGGGTGTTAACGACCTGTCCATGTGAACTGCTTATCCTATAATGAGAATGTCACGTGTTTGTGTGTGTGTGTGTGTAGAGGAGAAAAGTGGAGTTGATTCTCATTGGTTTAAAATGAGTGAATTAATGATAATTATAATTGTTATAATTATTTTATTATAATTATTTTTGACACTATAATTAATTTGTATTTGTTTTTTATGGACACGACAAAGTGACAATGTTATTATTTTTTATTTATGTATTTCTTTATACATGTCCATTTACTGTTTCTTTAATGCACTCTACTTCTGAGAAAGGAATCAAAGGATACAAAAAAAAAGTAATTCCAAAAATTTACTCGGTATTTAACAAAGAATGCACAGATAATTGTTTTATGTATTCATCAAACTGAAAACACGTTGAAAGAGAAAATATTCTGAGGAGGATGCGAAGAAACTTCGAAATATAAATAAACATTGACTACCCTTTTTTCTGTTATTCAAATATTTGTGTTTTTCTGAGAAATAAGATATTAAGAACAGAGTATTCTCCCTTGAATTTCGTTTTTCACTTTTTTTTATTTGGATCCGGATTTTAGATTATAATTGTCCTGGTGAGATGGCGGCACTTGTCTCAACTACTTTAATTTTTAGGAGCAGTTTAAGAGCTCTCTCAGGTAAGTTTTTTAGGTTAATAAAACCTCGATTTTATATAGTCAAAAATAAAATGGCCCACTGTTCTAGTGAATTTAATTTTACTTTAACTTTCGTCAAAAACGTGATACAAGTCTACCTCATAATGGCCAAAGTGAAATTAAAGAGCGTGCATTTAAAAAGTTTATGTTTAAAAAAATATATCTTTATTTAACGTTACATAACCAAATAGGTTAAGAAGTGAGAAAATTTCTTTAATTTTCATTATTATTTTTTTTTTAGTTACCGTCGTCACTTCAAAAATAAACTTGTCTGTTGGAAGTAAATCTGATTTATCCGTAAATTTTTTTATTATTTTAATATTTAATTTAAGGATGGATTTTGTTTTTTAATAATGCCGTTTTTTAAGTGTTTGACAACTTTAAATGCTTTTTTTATCCTCATTTAAAAAAGGGGCAGTTTACATTTTTTTTATTTTGCCGATTATTATGTAACGAACCCAACAGTTATCACCCCGACAATTATGCACAATTTAAAAAGGTTGCAGGTTCAACAAATATAACTTTTCTTTTTATTTTATTTAGTTTGTAATAATTATTTTAGCTTTTTTTCAATATTCAAATATGATTTTCAGTGGCTAGTTGAAAATCCCCCCCCCTTCAAAGGATAATTAAACGATTGTTACTAAAAGTCTTTTTTTCTTCACGTAAAAAAAATCTGTCATGTTAACCGAACGGAACGAATGTAAAATCTTTTGGAAGGTTAGATCAGTTAGTTAATATTATAATAATACCAATGAAGTCAGCTTTTTTTAGCCTAATGATAAGAATTCAATAACATAACAACTGTCAGGTCCTAAAATTTATTTTAGAAGAGAAGACTATTAAGTTGAAAACAGCTTCTATCTCATATCTTGAAACAATTGTGATTGTTTACTTCTGTTTTGTTTACTAAACAGCATTGCTTTATTACAGACCCCTTTTTTTCTAAGAAACATTAACTAACACCCCAGAAATGCATTTTTAACTGTGTAGAACTGTTTCATTTCACTGCTAAAAAAAAAAATAGTCCTTTTCCTGAGAACTCCACATGACTGTAACAATTTTCAGTAGCCCTGTTTTCTACTTGATATTTGTTTTTCATGTCTTTAAAAAAAAGTTCTCCTTAGATTGCATGTTGTCTTCTTCTTGCTCAATTGATTCAGTGTTAGTGTTCTCTCTTTTTCTCTGTCACTGATTTTATTTTTGAGCCAAGAATTGTTGGGTCCACACGCGAACATTTTTCTCTACACTGCAACAACTTTAAGTTGTAACTTTTAGGCACGATTAACGCGCATATACCTATATCTTTTTGCATCTACTAAGCAGTAGAAATGGTGCATTGTAGCTAGAATTATTGATTTAAGTTAACCAAAAAAAATGTGCAAGCTTAAATAATGCAAAAAAATATCCTGGTGATTTGGAACTGAATGATAATAATAATAATGTTGGGTTCCTTTTTTGAGCCTCCCACTACAAGGGGTGATTCAAGGGAGATAACTATTAAATGCGTAATTATATCCTTTATTTATTTATGTTTTTGCATCTAAATAAAAATAATCTAGGCACACAAAATAAGAGCTAACTTTTCCACATAATACACAGAAGGTAGTATTAAGTTGTGACGGAGCAATTTCAACGATAATCTCTCTCACTCGCCTATCAAATATATATAATTTCTCTCTTAGCAGATCATAGAGTTTATGTAAAAATTATTTTCAGATAGATTGTATCTGGAACAAAAAATAAAAAGACAGTAGGAAACTATTCCTAGCCGAAGTGTTTCGCCCTCTGAGGGACCTTATCAAGGTAAATGTAGGATTTATTTTGTTGCATGTGTTTATATACAAGAAGAGCAAGGATCTCATTGGTTTATGAAGGCTCTTATATTCATCAGGTGGTTGATAGGTCAGTCAAAACGTGAAGGTCACAAAATGCCATAATTCGCGTGCAACAAAATCCTACATTTGCCTTAAAGTCCCTCAGAGGGCGAAACGTGTCAGTTAGGGATAGTTTTTTTTTCTTGTCTTCTTATTCACACACTCATTAAGTGATTACAACCCAACCATATATAATCGAGGTTTGAATTTTTTCAGCACAGTTTCATAACCGAGGATGTGACATCTTGATGATATCACTCAGAGGAGATGATCCCTGTGTGCAACACTGTTGGGAATTGCTGTGATGCCATACCGTTGGTTGGTAGTTAAATTAGGTAGACAAAACTGTTGTTGATGATTGTGTTAGAGCAAAGTCGCAAATCATCGTAATCTAGGTCTTGTTCAACTACTGATCATCCTAGATGATGTGCTTTCACATAACTGCGACTAACATTTGCTCAGTACAGTTGCAGTACACAATAGGTTGGTTTTGCAGATGTTGAAGAAACACAAATGTACTAGAGTGGGTGTCATCAACAGGGTTCATCAAGGCACCCTAGCAGAAAGGCAAACTTAAAAATAAGCAGCCAGTTATATATTTTAACTTTAAGGTATGCTATATTTCTGGGTTAAAGTGCTCAATATCAAGGATAGAGTGTATGTAAATATAAAAGTGGACATTGAAGTCAACACCTAGTGGCGACAGTATGCTTCATGCTTTAACACAATCATCAGACCATGACGGTTGCATTTAAGCATGAAACAGACTGTTGATGCTGGGTGTGAACTTCAATGTTCTCTTGTATATTAATGGTGATTTTTTTTTTTTTTTTTTTACAGCACCCATGATTATAAAACCTTGTTTCATTAATGCTATTATATTTACTGAAATAAATTCTATTTCAATAACACACCTCTGAGCCACCATTACATCATCATTTTTATGCTTACTATTTTTTATTGTTGTTCAGATTTTTTTTCCTAATTCTCAATTGTTATCTAGATAGGATTTCAATATTATTCATTGAGTTTTTCTTATGATTAACAAGTCAATACCATTCATGTCACACAAATTATGCATAGTGACATTACTGTTCAGTTTTTCAATAGTTCCACCTTCTCTTAAATTGATCGGTTTTAATGTTTATTCTTAATACTATTATTGCACATTCACTTCTTTGAAGTTATTTCAAAATTTAAATATGTGCGAAATAAGCAGAAAATCTAACAAAATTAAGAAATTACATATAGCAATTACTTACTAAAATTTCAAGTCTTCTCTTATAAATTTTATCCAATCTAAAATCAGTGTACATGTGTGTCCCAAAAGTCATGATGAGGTTTAAAAATTTAATTCTGACTCTGCCAAATTAGGAGCAGGGTGCACAGAGCTTATATTAATTTTCACATATAAAATCTCCTGACATTTTGAAAAATTTCATTTACAAAAATATTGAATGTATGCAAAAGTTTCTTGCACTTTTTTCCTTCTAGAAATTTGTCTATATACCCAACAAATAAAAACAGTTTATCAATAATTTAACATTCTTAAAGCTATATGTTACTTTTGGAATAATCTGTATATGTTTCAAGAAAGCTAATTTATTTTACCACACACACACATATGTATATAATCTCCACTTACACAAAAATGTTTACCCTGAAAATGACTAGATTTGCTGAAGGCCAAATGAATGCCAAAATGGAAAAACTTCTATATAACACATTTCATCCTTGAGAAGGACTTATCGAACTAATGTTTTTATCTGAAAGGTAGATATAAAAACTGATCATTATTTACAATTATGTCCCAACAGGAAACACTGAAGTTGTTAAAACACCGAATTTCTTTTTTTTTTTTTTTAATTTAAAATTTCAGTGTCCCACCATTTTCAGTGTTTCCTGTTGAGACATAATTGTAACCAATGCTCATGTTTTTATATCTCCCCCACCTACACATATAATTCCATCAACAAAAACACCACTTGAGTATAATAATGTCCTAGGGGATGAAATGTTACATAGAATTTTTTCCACTTTGTCATTCATTTGCCTAACATTGTTATGATATATAGAAATTTATATATCATATTCTCCCATGTATGTGTGTGTGTGGAGATATATATATATATATAAAAGTGAACATAGAAGTCAACACTTAGAGGCGACAGTCTGTTTCATGCTATATGCAATCGTGGCCTGATGATTGCATATAGCATGAAACAGACTGTTGCCTCTAAGTGTTGACTTCTATGTTCACTTTTATATTTACACACGCTCTCTCTGATATTGAGCACTTTATTCCATAAATATAGCACACCTTAAGACTATGTGTGTGTATATGTGGAAGAAAATATATATGCCTGAACACAAAAAAAAAAATTTTTCTATTTAAAAGTTAAAAATTTCAGTGTCTGTTCTCCTTTGTGCATATGTGTAGTTACATCACTGGGAACATGAAGCTCCAAAGCATGAGATGCATAATATGTATGTATATATATATATTTATAAGCTTTATGAACATTAATAGTTTTAGCCAAAAACAAGTTTATCAAAAAGACATACTGATGAATTTTCATAATGCTTAGGACATAAATTACAAAGTTCATTGGATCATTATTTTAATACTATGATAAGAGAGACTGAACATAATTTTAGATGAATTTGAATTGCAATCCTTATAACTACATTGTTATGCATCCTGTTAGAATTCAGATTATCGTTGTAATATCTGTTATAATTTGCATTTAAAATTATTGCATATTTCATAATAACTTTGTCATTTTACTCTATTCAAATACATGATTAAATAACTAATAAGAAGTTGCTAAATTATTAATTAAATAGGTTATAAACCAATGGAATATGTAATAAAAATACAATAAAAAACATAGGTTTCACTAAGAGACTAAAAATAATTAAATTATTAAAATTTACCTTCACGATATTAATCAGATGTGCTAATTGACCTTTCTAATTGCTTTAGTCATATTTCAATTAATTTCAGTCATTATAAATTAAAACTTCAATTTAAAAACAGGTTTATTTTAATATAAAAAAAGTTTAATATTTTCTATATGAGACAAGTTCTCTAAAGAACTTGCTCTCTAAAATAATACTGAATCAAAATGTTTAACTCATGAGAGATGATGAAAATAAAATCTTTTTTGAAAAGTTCTTCTAAAGAGAAAAATATAACTAAGTATTCAAAATCAGAAACCTTATTCTTTTCTTTAATACAATTACATGAAAAGATATCAAAATATATATTTCTTATTACTTTAAAGATTACATTTACTGTATACATATGTTTGAGTAGGCATCCCTATTTTTTTAAGCAGTATAAATTTGTCTGTTCACCTGTGCATTTGAGAGTCTTAATAAAGAGGAATGTCTGTGTACCCACTAAATATAACATTTAAAGCAATAAGAAATAATGTCAGATTATAAATAAAATCCATTAATTCCTTAAAAGTGTGTGTGTGTGTATATATATATATATATATATATATATATATATATATATATAATAGTGGGTAAGTGAATGACAAACTTTAAAAAAATTCAAGTGATAGATTTAATTCCTAGAAGGAACTTTTTTCAAACTAATAATGATCTTATTGATGGAATAAGTTTTATATGTAAAAACTTATGGGAGTGAAATACAACATATGCCAGTTAAAGTTTACTAGGAAACATTAATGCCCAGCTTTAAATTTAATAATACAGTTATATACCTACTATTGTTCATTATTGCCTTGTTATAATAAAGATTTAAAGAGTGAAAACTGATTGTTTGAACATATTTTGATGATGCCACCATCAGCAGTTGATATTACTTTCAATTTATTTGTAAAATATAGGAGATTATAGGTAGTAAAATGGAAGAACCAGAAATGTAGACGATACTAAAAAGTTCTACTAGCAGACTTTGTAGATCGTATAACTCAATGATAGAACTCATGTTGAAATGAAAACTTATTTATTAACAGTATCCAGTTGAAATAATTATCATATTTATACCTTTAAAACAGTATGCAGTGGCAAGCTTAAGTTGTAAAAACAGTAGGAAAGAAAACACTATTTTTACTTAAAGTGTACAGCTTCATCTTAAAGCAGGAATTAAAATCTGGTATGATTGTCAGATATTCTTAACAAATACACATTCAGATATTCTTTAACAAAATTATGCATTCATTCTTACTGAAACAAGAACTAGCATGGTGTCCTATATGCCAAATCCAGTATATGGTAAAATATTTTCTAATTGAATGCATTGATCTCAACTCAAAAAGACAATTTCTTCAGGAGCAAACAACCTAAAAGAACTATTTGAAAATCTCCTAAGCCAGCCAAGCATAGACATGAATACAATATGGGAACCAGTAATACAGAGAGCTAGAGAAAAACAACAATAACAAAAATTGTAATATGATCTATGGTAAAAATGGTTACTGAGACATTAGGTTTATAAGTCCCAAAAATGAATTCACTGATGTCCCCAAGTGGATAAAAGCATTGGTTTGAAGTAATCCAAAAATGACCCAAAGAGTAAAATATGTTCACATAAAAAATGAGTAGTACTAGCATGTTGGAATGAAGACTTATTTATTATACTAGTTCAAGTTGAGTTACTAGAGAGAATTAACTGAAACTGAGTTATCCAGAACAATCTACCCCCGTGGACTAAATAAAGGGTTCAGTTCAAAATTCCAACATATATCACCTGAAGAAGGCTGGAGCGTACAACAGCCGAAACATTGTGAATATGACAATAAAGATGAGGACAACAGTCTGGACAATGTAAATAGTTTAGATAACTATTTGAAAATATTAAAATAAATAGAATTATAACATTCCTGAAATTAGTTGGATTATCCATTTTGCCTAAATATAAACCCAAATAAATCATAAATAAATGACTCTAAAGAGTTGATATGTCATTAAAATCCACTTAAACTTTGGCGTTGATTGTTATTTACTTAGCACTAAACAAAAAGGACACTATATTTCAGAAAGAGTTGAAATTTCTAGGACACATAATGAGGAAAGAGGGCTTAGAAAATTTGACACCCACAAGACATACTGAAGGCAAGCAATACAGAAAAAAACAGTGAATAATCTATCTAAAAAGCTTGTGTAAATGGTTGGTAGGACATGGTTTAGAAGAGATAGTGAAAAGACAAACTTTACTAAGAGCTACAAAGGACAAGAAATTGTGGAGAGCTATGATCACTAACGTCCTAAAGGGTCATGGCACATAGAATAGGAAACACTTTACATTAATTACATGCAGACTATTGTCCTTATCTTTGCAGCTGTTACCACAAATGTTTCAGCCATTATACCCTCTGGGCTTCATCAGGTACTTGCTTATTTGATTGACCTTCAGCGAATTTCAAACTGAACCCATTATTTAATCTATGGCAGTAGAGTGTTCTTGTTCCACTGATCATGTCTAGGAATATTTTGTCTAGTTCTTATTTAGCTCAGTTACTGCTTGCCCCTGTCTCCATGTACACAGTGCTCAGACCAGAGATTAAACACACAATTACTATGTCGCCAAATTCATGAATCAATGCATCAATCCACTAGTCCACATGTAAATAATGATAATCCGTCATCCCAGAAATTCAGACAAAAGAAAGCAAATTTTCTGTATATATTTATGCATACAAAAGAAATTAATGATCATCGGCTGGTGGTGGCTGTAGGGCCATGTTCCCAAAACAAGCACTGTTATCTTTGAAAATATAGTTTATATTATAATGCACTCAAACATCTACATTAATTCACATGTGGACCCAACCTGATGTCTTATGTTTTGCTTTTCAGATTGCTGTGTTGTGTGAACGTAGTTTTAGAGAGATTAGTGGTGTTCAAATCCAGTAATTATGGAGAGGGATGAGCTAATTGAGGCTCCTGACAAGTTGGAGGATCCAGACCTTTTGTACCACCAAATCAAGGAGTGCCTGTCCTACCATGATGCCAGGGGATTAACAACATACATTCTTGAACGCAACTTCTCTGACCAGACCATCTTTTTCGATGTGGCCAGCGACATTGTGCGGTGTCTCACGCAGGCTAATCTTGAAGAAAATCCTGGCTTTTTTCAGACTTGTGAACGTTGCCTTAAATATTTGGTGCGCACTGGGAAACCTCGTCTTCTACTCCTGGCCATGCTGGAAAACTGGGGAGACTTGGTGGATGACACCCAGTTCAAGTCTGTCTTAGGACCAATCAGTGACTGCCTTCTTGCTTTCCCCAAACCATGCCAAAGTTCGCTTGAGAGCAGTGTTCAAGCTGTGTATAATTATATCTCTCGATTAGAATTGCCTGATGATAATGTCTTAGATGGGGAAGAGAGACAACTCCTGGACAGCGACCCTGTAGTGATCAGGCTTATGGATGTCAGTCTTGCAATGCTTAATTTTTTGGAGCCCTTTGTAAAGGCCGTCTCCATAAAAGATGAGAACAACAAGCGTTGGTCTATGCCGCACAACGCCACAATCCTTAGCAAGTATCTGTTGCTGTTACTAAACCGGCCACTCATTTATATGGATCTTGTCCCGCCAGATGCTGATAAAAAAATGAAGGCCAAAACTGAGAGTCGTATTTCTGCGGAGACTGTTATGTCTTACTTAGGAATGTTGAATGTTGATTTCTTCCATCTGGTCGAAGAAATTGTTGCCACCAACATGAACCAAGAAGAGAAGAAAAGGAAGAAGAAAGAAAAGAAGAAAAAACAAGGGGTATTAGATGATGAACAAAATAGCAAAGAGGAAAATGATAATATTAGTAATGAAAAAATAGAGAAGGAAGGAAAAGATAACACTGAGCCAAATAAAAGGGTTTCGGACGATGAAGAAGAGGAGGAGGATGATGACGAAGATGACGAACTAAAAGTGCCTGACTTATCAATAAGTTGTTTACTGTACCTTGTGTTCACGGAGCATCTGAGCGTAGACAATGTACCCTGGGTCTATTCGCCTCAACACATCCTGGAGTTCTGCTTACCTTATGTAATACACCTTCTTAACCGTACAGAATTTATGATCCTCTTCAAAGGTGTTCACCTCCTTAATGACTGTCTCCAAAGGTTAGAAGCATCCACTCTTTCAGCCTCTTATCTTGAGAATGATATCTACATCCAGCTACTTAGTAAATTAACTCGTGTCATGTTGCACTGCCCTGTTGCTGATCTCCGGCAACTCAGTGTAAAGGTCTTTACTAATATGATTAAAAAATTTCAGTCTGCAGGGCGGTGCCGTGCATACGAATGCCTATTGGTGACCTGTGACAACCCGGGTGTGTTGGGTTACTGTATACAACTGCTTAAGGAAGAGATAAATGTTTGCCTGCAATGTGACCCAGTCACTGATCAAACATTCTTAGGGAAACGACTCCACAAACTGCTTCGTATCATCCTTCACTTGCCAGAGGCTGAAACTACAGACATCCTACAGCATTCAGATCGGATCATCAGTGCCATGAACTTTATACGTTACCTAGCACTGAGAGATCCTCCCCATCATAATGTGACAGGTTTCTGGAATCTGCTCTCTGAGGTGGAAGAAAAGTTCTTGTCCCAAATGCAGATTGCTGTGGATATGTCAAGGGCTCACTACAAACTGGAGTTGAACAATATAAAAAGTAGACAGAAATCTAAAAAAAAACTGGCAGATGATGATGAAGACGACGAGCCTGTAATGACTGTAAACATTGGCAGTCAGCTGGCCCCTGGGATGCCACCTGAAGAACAAGCAAAGGTGCTGAATAATGCTCTAAATACATTTGACATTATGGAAAGTTTGCTGTGTCGAATAAGAGAAATATTACAGCAACAGCAGCCATCTTGTTCATAAAAAAATCCTTTATCTATGCACTCAACTCTTTGTTAGTACTGTGAGACATTTTCACAGCATTAGTACCATGAGGTTTTCAAGTATCCTATTTAAAATATTATAGATATATCATTTAGTTCTTAATTCTCTTGTTATATATTATCTTTTAATGTTCTTTCTGGTGTGGAAGGTATTAGGATAAATAAAAATGAAAAAAACAGGTTTTATTTTTTAAATTAAAAGACCAATATTAAAAAAATGAATTTGTTTCAGATATTCAAATAGGCCAAAATAGGTTTAATTTTATTTTCAGTATTGTCTTTTAAAACAATTTATGATCAGTCTGACTCCTGTTTTTTTTTTTTTTTTTTTTTTTTTCCATATTCCACACAATGAATAAGAGGGTTACTGTGATGTTTGCATACATTTCTACCACAATTATTACAGTCTTTACTTTATGGTTACATGCTTGTAAATCATAGAAACATTGTAACTAAAACCAGAAACCCATTTTAGCTAGTCATCAGAATTATTCAGGAAGCTACCTGACTAATCACGAAAATTTGATTTTCCACTTGAAAAATATTGAGGAAAAACATTTTGTTAGGTTTGAATACCCCATGGTACTTAGTAAATTTCCATTATTATTTTTTATTTTTTTTTTTTTTTTTTTTTTTTTCAAAATAATGGAAGAATATGTTTTCTTTCAATTTTTTGTAATGAAATAGAAATAAATTTGCTACACTTAATTGTTTCTATGACATCAACCAGCATGTGGTGTTATTTGAACTTGCAACCTAACCAGGAAATCTTGTCTATCTCATCTTTTGTATGCTTTATGTGTTTTGCCTCTCAACTATTAGGTTGGTGCAAAAATAATGACGTAATAATGTCGTTTTTTGACATTAATAATACGTCAAAAAACAACATTATTATATCATTATTTTTGCACCAACCTAATACATTGGTTGTCATATCACTTTGGCCACTTACATGATTTGTAAGTGTTTACTGTTGATAGTACAACTGAATTCAGTGATTATTTTTTCAACTCCAAGTTTGGATTCTTGTGGCTCATCTTTCTCTATCTCCTTATAAGATCATCCCTGGACAGTTTTCATAACTTGTAACTAGTATATTTTTTCTATTCTGTAAGCTTGCAAGAGTCAAAAGTTATTTAGAAACAAAAATTGTTGCTTACATTTGCTTTTGCTGAAGTAAAAGCAACTCTATGTCCCCAAAACTCCAATCTTAACTTCCTAGATAAATAGTTATTTATGAATTGAAATCTTAATGCTGGTAATGTGTAGATTTGTGTGGTTTATAATCTACATGCAGAATTTCACCATGGAAATAATCAGGTAGAGCTAATTAATTTCTATTTCACTGTTTGAAAATCTCATTTGAATGAAATAAAATAAAATTGAAAGTCTTAAAATGAGTCTTTTGTTATTCTCTTGTTTTACTATAGAAATCTAAAAGGAAAGTCAGCATGAATTGAAACATCCAGGAAAAGTCTTTTCTTTTTTTATTATTATACATGCAGAAACTTGTATCTTTATTATGTCATTGCTTTTTCTTTTATCTAGCTTCCTGTACTGATTGCAACAAAACTTTTGTATATTGATAAATTCTCATGAATTGTTTTCATACATAGTCTCAAGTTCATCTCTTGCTGGAAATCCTCTTCTGTAGTTCCTGTTTTTAAGAACTCTGTACAACCGTCTGATCCTTTGAACTGTCAGCTCATTGGTCTTCTACTTCTCTTTGGCAAAGTACTAGAGGCTCTAATCAACACCAAATTGATTAAGCATCACCTCGCAGGGTCTTCATTCAGATGAGCAACGTGATTTTCATTTCTCTAGGTCAGCTGCTGATGTGTTGACAGTTATTGCTGAAAGAATCTGTCAAACTTTAGATAAGAATGGAGAAGCTTGGGCTGTTGCTTTAGATATTTTGAAGGCATTTGACAAGGTTTAAAATGCTAATCTTCTTCACAAGTCAAAGGGTGATGGTGTTTCTGGATATTTCTTTGATTTGATTCCATCTTTCTTATCAAGCCATGTAATGAAAGTTATCTTGAATGGCAACTCTTCTAGATCATTTTGCATATACCGCTAATGGACCTAAAACAAAACTGCTCTCTATTAATCATCCTAAAAAAGTTTTTTGCCTTCCATCAGTATAGCTGTTGCCAACCACCAGAAGGGCTACTCACTTTGTTGTTTTGGTCTCACATTTTCTCCAAAAATGAAGTGGAATGATTGAATTGAATCAATTTCTGAATCAGCTGCTAGTTGGTTCACTATGTAATGCTAGACAATTTTTCACTACAAAATCTATCTTGCACATCTATAAGTCATTCCTCCATGTATTATCTAGTCTGGTGTTTCTGCTATGTGTCTAGAGATTCTTCACAAAAGAAGAATCAGCAACATTATCAGTCCTAACCTGGCATCTTAGCTTTAATCACTTTTCCATCTACCATAACATAGCTTCCCTTTACCTCTTCTAACAAGTTTGGTTAATAATCTGGACATATGTCTATTTTTATTTTAATCCTCTCAAATTCTCGCATTGACTTAATGTGGATATTAAATTTATTAAGGAAGGCACCATAATTTTTTTCTTTTTATTTTCCCAAGTATTTTCAGTCTCATCTGAGATCATCTTCAGGGGTGAATTGCTAAAACAAAAAATGAATGTAATTGATAGTTGTGATTTATTTTTTGTAAATATGCATGAAACATATTCTGTTATAATTATTTTAAACACGCATGAATAATGTCTGTTATAATTGATTTAAAAATTAACTGTTAAAGCTATGATGTTTTTTCCATGTTTTAATCTAAGGAAAATAACTTTAATTTATATAATTATAAGTTTTTATATAATTATACTTTTAAAAACTGTAGTGAAAGAGATAATCATTTACCCCCCAAAAAAGTTTGTATTCTGTGTGTGATCTGCCGAAGAAAAATTACAAAAAGTAGTTAGCAAAAATCTACTTCAATGATTATAATCTATGCTAATGTTCTCCCAACTGTTGCCAAAACCCAGGATGGCGTGACCAATCAGAAAGATCTCTATATGAACCAAAGCTGTTGTTTTTCGCTTATAAAAGCAGAAGATTTTCTGAGCTGGTGAGCCAAACACGCATTTTTGCTCGTGTGAAGTGAAGGTTGGACGTGTGACCCCATTTTGTTGTTTCTACTTTCTGCTTGTTGAACTGTTATGATGAACTATCATTTGAACTGCGATTTGGCTACAAGTGTTGGGGTCGAGAAACAGAAGAAATCTATTGCAGTTGCTACTATAAGTTGACAGTCTTTTCTTTACTACAACAAAAACATTGCTGTTATAGACATTTTAAAATATTGTTATACTCATAATTAACCTTAGTGTTGGTTGTATGTCTCTTATAGAGGACCTCAAGAATTTGAAGTTTTTTATTTTCATGGTGGAGTATACTTGTATTATCAATTAATATTTTTCTGAATGTGTCTAAATGCTGTGCGATAGAACTTGTATCCAACATGAATGAATTTAATACCAACATTAAGAAGTTGATAGAGAATCTGAGAGGATTAAAATAAAAATGAATAGACATATGTACAGATTATTCAATCAAACATGCTTGAATAATATGCTTCCTAGATATACACATACATATATATATATATATATATATATATATATATAAAAGAGAGAGAGAGAAATTAAAGTAAAATCTGTGCTTTCTGGCTGGATTCAAACTGGCATCCTCCTGGCCAGAGGGAAACTTGGTAAATCTAACATGCCGTAACTGCCGCAAGCATGGAACAGCCTTGCTAATCCAGCAAAGTTTAAAACATGCCTTGAAGCGAAATCTTTCTTGTATTAAATTCTTTGAAATTTTCATACTGCTCAGTTTCGTCTCCAAACATAAACAAAGTAATTTTCTAAAGTAATTAGATTTTATTTATCAATCCAACAGATTTTTATCACTTTAAATATTGCTTTTAGTGGATAACTATATTTGAGTAGACACTCCATTTATTTATTAAACTGTATATTTATTTATTTTTGTCTACTGGCCTGAATATTCGAGAAATCTTATTAAAGAAAAATATACACTCTCCAGTGTATATATATATATATATATATATATATATATATATATGTGTGTGTATGTATATATATATATATATATATATATATATATATATATATAGTGGGTATGCATCTGAGTAGACATCCCCGTTTTTTAAATAGTGAAATTTTTTTAATCTGGGTAACTTCTTTTAAGGTATAAGAAACCATCACAGCAAAGCAGGATTTAATTATCCTACTTAAGAGAGTAGTTCCCTATATTAAAAAGGAAATATGAACTACAGTTCAAAAGTTTGAAGCATTCCCCAAAATTAATATCGTGTAAACTTTATAGAAGAGTGAAAAAAAAGGTAAAAGAGCTTTTAGAATCATTGAAAAAGAATGGAAATCAATTATCAAATGTATACTTTGAGAGACTTTTGCGACAAATGCCAAAAATTTGTGCTGCAGTAATCAAGGCTAAAGGATATTTTGACGAGAGCAAACTTTAATTATAAAATACTTCCTTTTTTTTTCTTTTTGCCATAATAAAACTTCTAATAAATAAACGTCTCACTTTTTTAACCACGTATAATAATTTTCTCTTATTTAAAGTACAAAACAACTACTTTTTGGCCAATTTAAAAAATTGCCAGGGGTTTTCCTCAAACTTTTGAACTGTAGTGTAGGTTCAATTCCTGTTAGAATGCACATTTAGTATAGCCACAATTTTTTTTACAGTAATAAAAGAAATATTGGATTGTTTATAAATTACTAATAAATATTATATATATATATATATATATATATATATATATATATATATATATATATATATATATATATATATATACACCTATTCACTATGAGCCACTTTATATTCTCCAAAAATACATTGTCTCAACTGTTACAAGTTACCTCAATATCCATGTATCCATTTATGGTCTTCAGCACCTCTATGGTAGTATCTTGTCTCTTCATCATGAGATCAATTTGTCATTAGGACAATTCATTATCATGACAGGAAAAAGAAAGGTTTGATTTTTAAAACTTCAAAAATTTAAAAAAAAAACTAAATTTCTCTTTATTGAAATATTAAAATTTAGATTTATGTGCAGCAGTAAAGAAAATTTCTTTATTCAGAATCATTTTCTTCGAACATCATTTTTCATACATTGCTTCATATTGCATTTTCTGGATAGTTACTTCATTCTTGTAGATACAGTGGTTCTTGTACTTTTGCTGTTAAAGCATGCTTCTGGAATCCATTTTCTTAAACTCTAACTTTTCTTTGAAGTCTAACCTTGCATGATTTTCACACATTCAATATATCATAGATCCATCAGTATTCTGTTCATATTTTTGTGCATACACTTATATATGAGTGAGTCAAAAAGTAATGCAGTATGTTTTATATAACAAATAAGGAACACAATCACTGTACATCAAGATATAGCTATACATCACAAGTTCACATTCTTACTTCTCAATATAGTCATCACCTCTTTCTATGGCACCTATGAATTAGGGCCTGTATCCCAGCTTTGTGAAACACAGTTGGTTGCTGATGTAGCCAATTCCTTACAGTAGTTTTCATTTCTTCATCATCACCATAACGTTTGCCCCTCCGTTCCACTTTCATTGGACCAAAGAGATAGAAGTCTGAGGGTGCTAAGTCAGGTAGTGATAAAGAAGTGAAAAGTACCGTAAGGAATTAGCTTTTATATATATATATATATATATATATATATATATATATGCTCTACTTTTGTATCGAGCACTATTTTTTAAAAATAATAACAAAAATTCTAAAGAACTTTGGATTATTTACCTAACCAGTTCTTTCCTATTTTCTATATATTTTCACACATATATATATATATATATATATATACACACACTGCTGTAACTTAGAAAGGGTTACTGAATGAGGAATAACCAAAATGGAGGTTGAAAATGAAATGGTAATCTCTATAACATCAACAAAATACAATACTCGTCAATGGCATGGAGTAGGTAAACCATTGTTAGTGGTGGACTACTTGAACAGCATATTACCCCCACTTACAATAGTTATGAGGATTGGGACATACCCATTAGTGTTCATAGGTATGGTATATAACACACGCACACACACATATATATATATATATATATATATATATATATATATATAATGTTCAAATATGGATCAGAATCCAACAGGATGATAAAATAAAAATTGATATACGATTCCTATTCTTTTATTTTATCATATATATATATATATATACTACTACTATTCCAAACATTATATTTTGGATACCCATGTTCTCATCCTGTGTATTCAAGGGATTTAATAAAGAAAATGTACTCTCTAGCAGGGTTCAAAACTGCACGCCCCTTTGTTGAAGAACCCACCACCTGATCCAGTGTTCTTATGACCACTTGGCCACATAGTGTCACAGACCAAGGTTCAGTTACTCTTTTGATAGTTTTCTTGTGGTTATTAAACAATCAAAAACATCATCATCCATTTCCCTCTAGCTGCACATTTTAATCAACCGATATTTGATAACATTAGAAGAGTCTTTTTAGTGTCTTTATTTAGTTGCCAACAAAATTGCCAAAAATCCAAGTTAAAATTCATCCCCCAGCTTAGATTAAAACAATATAGACTAACTGAAATAATCCCATGCCATTCATCCTAGAGTCAACTGTCCACTAATTTTCACGAGCACATAAAATAGATAAATCTACACATGCGTAAAAAAAAAAAGTCTAACTTCATTTTAATTTTTATCAAAAGGACACAGGCATGTCTGAAAATTCTGGTTTTTAATATTTTTCTTGCCCTTCTATTTTGTCTAATATCTTAATTTTATGCATTATTTTTCCGTTTTTCAAAATTTCTCTCATCAGCCTACTTTACCTACATTTGCCTATGTGAACAATCTCTCTCTCTCACACACACACATATATATATATATATATAAAAGAGATCGCTGTCAACAGAAATTGCCACTGGCTGTTCTTTTTATGTCTCATGCTTCTTTTCCTTGGTATTATTACATTGACTTCATGGAAATGTGAGTTATTTCCCCTTACCCATTATAGTATTTCTGAAGTTTTGGTTATGCACACAGATTTGTTTGTTACAAAATAAATAGTCATTCTCTTGCATTTCCATCATTGAGAAATATCATGATGAAATTCTCATAGGATAAAAATTTATATATTTTTTTTTTTTAAAACTGGCATCATATTACATTTGATTAAAGCAATAATAAATACTAAGAAATTGCTTAATATCTTGTGACAATCCATATTTTTACTGTGGGTATTAATTCAAAGAATCTATTTTGGTATCAGTTTTTAAGTAAAATATGAAAAGACATGGCATATGGAACGAGAATAATCTACTTAAGTGTTCATTTCAAAATTCCAATGTATATGTGTTTGTCTTGCCTGGTTTTTGCGCATCCACACATTGAGAACACTCCTCTTGACTGAGAAAAACACTGGTGTTATATAGCTCTCTCAGACTCATGCTGACTATTGGCTAATACCTGTCCAGTATCGTTCATATGTAAATAGTTTGACTGGGTTAAGTTATTAACTCAAATCTCTTCTTACTGATCTAAAAAAAAAGGATCAATACAGTGAGTGTTAATTGTAATTTTTATTAGATGATTTCTAGTTTATTGAAAAAGTCCTCTTTTTATCATTTCACTTCAAATACCCAAGGTTCATTCCATTATATTTGAGATCAGCAGAAACCAGATATCTTATCACTCATTATCATTCAATTGCAGACAAATTATGTCTGTCATTTTAAAAAAGAAAGAAAGAACCTGGCCAGTTGTTAGTTGCTTAGTCTGACATATTGATTAAGCAATTAGTTTAACTATTATTCTATGGAATGCTCTTATTAGTAATATTATAAAGAACAAAAGAAATTATGCATTTGCTAAAAATACAATTAAAAAAGCAGTAGCATTGTATTGATTTAAAAATAATATTATGTAAAATGATTATTTCTTGACTATTTTCTTCTTAATTCTAATTGCTTATCATTGCAACTAATTGATCAATGGCTATTAGTTAAAAAAAAACTTTTTATTTACATTCACCTTAAAAGTTCCTTGTTACTAACTTTCTCCATTTATAGTATTCTCAGCATCCTTCTGTAGAACTGCATCTCTATTGCCTTAAATCTCTTCTATATCCAGAGTTATCCAGCATTTACTGTCATATAGGAGGACTGATGCTGCACAGCAGTTGAGCACTTTTCTTTGTTACTAACAAAAATCTTTCTCTTTGCAAATATAGATAACTTTTCAGCAAGAATCAAGTTCAAATCCATTTTGTCTCGATGAAGTCTGGTTAAAGCCCCTTGCTGTTCTTACTTACTGAGCTATAAGAATTCTATAGCTTCCTAGAAGATCAAAACTAACCTTTAAACTTACCTCTTATTATTCTCATCTCTCTTAGTGCCATATTATCCTTTGTTTCCAACCTGCACTTAATTCCCTGCTGTAGACAGATGGCTTGAGGAATAGATAATAGGAGTAGATAGGTTTGCCTATTGTCCAGTTCACACACCTCCCTGGTCTTTCGAACTGGAGTAGCAGTGTATCCGTTGTTTCCTGTTTAGAATTGTCTTTTCACTCTCTTTAGCCTCCTTTCATCATAGTGGTATTATCACCTTCATTGGAGTGAATTGATTAATAAAATATAGTTGCAATTAATATCAACTAAAAAATTAAGATGACAAAACACTAGTCAAAAATTGATAACAATAGTTAACAATGCTTCATCAAATTGCAAATAAAAGATACTCTCTCAGTGAGGCAAATACTCATATTTCTCTCTTGTAATGGCTGCTCTACCCATTGAGCTACAAAAGCCTTCAGCTGACTTTTAAAGTTACTCTTCATTTTCTTTTGATTTCTTGACATCATACATGTTATTGTTTTTACTAATGGTTGTAAACTGATGGCCTGAATAATTGTGGAACAGCAACTAAAATTAAGATTAAAGAAATAGTCAAAAAATGATAGCAGTAAGCAAAAAGAAACTATAAGAACTCCTATGACAGAAGTTAGTAAAAGAAAGTAAGAACAAAAGACTAACCATCAATTGTAAGAAGATAGTATATATAGTTGTCATCAAGAGGAACAGTCCAAGACAAAAACTATGAATTGGAGGTTGAAAAAGAAAGTGAGAACAAAGAACTAACTGTCAGTTGTAAGAAGACAGCATATATGATTGTCAGTAAGAGGATCAGCTCAAGATGCAAACTGCAATTAAGAGACACCAAAATCAAGTACAAAAACTTAAATATCTAAAGAGTGCTTTAACAGAGGATGCAATATGTGACACTGAAACCCGAAGATACATTGGAATAGCAAAAGATACCTTCCAAAAGCTAAGCAAAGTATTAAGAAACAGGAAAATTTTGTTACAAAGAAAGCAGCGCTGAACTGTTATGTAATATTGGTCCTTCTATATGGCAGTGAATGCTGGACAATTTCCTCACAGATGAAGAAGACTAGCAACAGAAATATGGTTTCTTCAGAAGTATACTAAGAATACCATGGACTGAACATGTGAGTAACAAGGAAGTTTCAAGGGAAGGGAATAGAAACAAAAATAAGTCATAGCTGAAACACCTGGGGTATATAATGGGGAAAGAGGGCTTGAAGAATCTGACACTCACATGATGTAAGCAAGAGAGACAAGAGAGCAGTGAATAACCTACCTAACAAGCCTTTGTAAACAGTTGGCAGAACAGGAATAGCAAAAAGGACAAACCTTACTAAAAGCTACAAAAAACAGGAAGTTGTGAAGAACCATGATCACCCATATTGTAAAAGGACGCAGCACATAGATGATTTGATGAAAGAGCAGGACTCTTTTTTTTCTTTTTCAAAATTTATCAAAAAACATTTATCTTATTCTTATAAAGAAGGTTGTATAAAAGATTCTTTCTTAAATTTAGTAATCAGAAATTTATTTAAATTATATACAGTTGGACTAATGTGAATAACAACCACCTTTGTTATATGTTTCAGCCATTTTGCCCTCCAACCTTCATCAGAGAATTTCAATCTGAACCTTTCATTTTCATCTGTTCTCCTTCTGTTGTCCATGTCTAGGAACATTTCACCTTGTTCAAATTTAGCACAGCTCTGTGATTGCTAGTCCCGTTTCCATTGAGTCTGTACTATCCAGCTCAAGGTTTAAACTCAGAAATTTGCCACTACACAAAGCTTTATGAAGTGATACTTTTTACATTTAACACTTGATATTCTCAAATGCTGAGCCATTTGTTACTGACCAAATACAATAGTGTTTAAGTATACCAAACAATTATTTATAGTTGTTAAGAAAGTTTAACTTAGTTCTGCTGTAAGTATATAGAATTTAACTTGCTAATAAGTAGGAATGAGTTGCTAAACTAATTTGCTACAGGACAATGGCCTAGTGGGTAAAAGCATTGGTTTGTAAATTTGGCGACATAGCGATTATGAGTTCAATCCCTGGGTCGAGCAGTATGTATTTGCACTTGGTGGAAACAGGTGAGAACTGAACAGTACTAAGTAAAAATAAGAACTAGACAATATCCCTAGCAGTGGAACAGTCTACCACCATAGATTAAATAAAGGGTTCACTTCGAAATTCCCTGTGAGTGAGAGGGCACAATGGCCAAAATGTTGTGATTAAAAATAACAAAGATGAAGAAAATAGTCCAAACATAAATAGTGTAAATAATGATAACTCCTCATCCTGGATTACCATTATCCCATATTAACACAACCATCAAACACTAATAAAATGTCAGCATGACACAGCAATAAATATTTCACAAGAAAAGAGATGGTGGTGTTTTTAGAAGATATCAGTTTGGATCAGTGAATTTGAAATTTCTTTCAGGTTATGATAAATACTGTAATTGAGTTTGTATTCATTGCCCTCATGCTGCACCCCAAATTTTGAATTATTACTTGTGGATGCAAAAGCTTACATCCCCCCTTTCTTTTTTTTCTTTCTTTTTAATTAAAAATAAAATATTGGAAATTTTTGCACATACTTTATAAATAATTGTATAAAATTTCTTTTGATATTTAAAATGGCAGCAGTTAAAATCACTTGTGTTTTTATTACAAATATTTGCATAGTTCACTTTTCAGCAACCATTTGAGGTAATTAATAAAATTGTTTCATGAGAGCAGTTTTGGAAGTAAGACCCACTGTAAATCATCCTGACTCAGCCAATACAACTTCAGATTTTAATGTTAGCTGCCTCTGCTTCATAATAACTTTGCAGTGAATACTGTTATATTTAGAAACAATTTTTTTTAATACATCTTATAAGCTGCCAAATAGTAATTTTTTCCAGCTAGTGTTTAAAAAATAGTTCAGATAAGAGTTACATTGCTCACCAGCTATGTTTGTTGTTTCAGGATGTCAAGTCAACAGAAGCCTTTTGTTACAGAAGCTTAGTACAGATACCCCGCCCTCACAGAATGGGTAAGTTGACAAAGAGCTGCTTGGCACAGAGTGATGATTTCTTTTGACAGAAGCACCTCCTGATCAGATATCATTTTTCTTCTGGATGTGACCCAAACATTCTTTTCTTAACCTATTAACTTCAAATAATCATATTCTGCTTGTTTCTTCATTTCTTACTTAGTATGTGCATTACACCCTGCCAATACCTCATAAATAATGGATTGTTCCATTTTGATTGCAAGGAAATACAGAAAAGACATATCAAAAATGCTGTTTGGTTTCAATGAGAAAAAAGAAAGAAATAGAGGTGATAATGCTCTCACATGTTTAATGTCTGCTTCAGTAAAATGGAAAAGTTTGAAAACCTTTCATTGTACCCTCTTACTTTAAATAATGACCTGCATTCATACTTGTTTTAACCTAGGAAAGGTAACTAAATAGAATAATCACACGAAGGTTGGTAATGAACGATAATACTTAGGACAAGAACAACACATATAAGATTCGCCAGTGGCACATAGAAGTAGTAGTCAACTGCTAGAAGTGAGTCAAGTGAATTCCACAATGAATCTCCAACTGCAGGATATCTACCAACTGCCCCGCATGGTCAGATGTGACACAAGGCCGAATTTAATGTGGGGTATCTAAGCCCATAGGCTCGGACAAAAATTCCCCTGTACCCTGTATAAAATAGAGTCAGATAACTGTTTCCCAAGATGAGACTCTGCCCTTCAATATAGCTTCGTCTGGGGAATCCTCTCTGTCCGGAAGCAGAGAGTTTGACCAGCACAGCTGGAGATGAATCTTCAACTGCAGACCAACATAGAGTATTTACTACTAAGGCATTAAAAACAAGAAATTTTATATTGTAGGCCATGATAGATTTAAAACAAAAACACACACCAGTCGACCGGTTTCGTCCCCTCTCATCAGAACTGTTAACGGGGAACTAAAATTATGAGGAAAAGAAAAAGAAAAAGTCTGTTATGGATGACATGAATGATTGGACAGGGAGAAATAAATTATTATAAAAATTATACCAACAAAGATGCTAGAAACGCAGCACAGCAAGTCCAAACAAACAATCTCTTTGTTTGCAAAGAGTAGGTTGCCTGGACCTGATGTAAAGCGTTTCCAACACCTTAAAATGGAATAATGAGTGCGAACTGGCCAAAACGGAAAAGCAGTTCACACTGAAATCCATCGCACAAATGGGATTCTTTATAAAGTGATCCGCAATCGAAGACCCATACATGTTATGAATGGTATCACCCAAAGAAAAATTTTTATTCAGTATTATAGCAGGTACGTGTTGTTTAATTCTAACATCCAAATGCTGTGTCGTTCTACCTATGTAATCGCATCCACAACTACATTTGAAATGGTAAATAACAGAATTAATATGGAATCAAACCTCTCAACTCAAACATGTATACCCATAAAAATAATCTTTATAGTAATAAGAAATAATGTCAGATTTTTTTTTTTAAATGCATTTAAATATTACTGTTTACATATACAAAAAAAGCTAACAGATACAGATTCAAAAAGTCCTAACAAGAGATGTTCATTTCTAAAGAAGGTAATTGAGCCATGCCATATCATGCCAGTCTCTCGTGACCTAATTAGTAAGAGTGCAGTTTGACTATAGGAGTGGTTTCCCTAAAAGAGAAAGGGAATACAAGTTCGATTGGGAGGCATATTTTTCTTTAGTAGGACTTCTCAATCCAGGTTGGTTGATATTAATTTTACTGTTCAATAAATTAAAAAAAAAACAGTGATGACAACTCAAATATGTATTTACAAGCCTTAGGGAAATTGGTACATGTGAACTATAAGGAGCATCAGTCATTTAAACATCTGTCTTTCTCTTCTTGTGTCACAGAGAAAAATGCCATTTTTGGACAAGAAATCACTGTAGATGAAAAATAGATTTATTACAAAAATCTAAAACAAAGAAAATCATCTTAGCCCAAATGGAATTTACAGAGGAAAAAAGTTGTTTATGTTTGGTGAGATTTGAAGAGATGTCTTTAAGAATTTCAAAAACTGAGACAAACAGTTACTGTTTGAATTTGGTGTATTTGAAGAGAAAAGCCATTTTTCTTGCCAAGGAAGTCTGACACCACCCATCCTCATGTCATAAATGTGACTCGGCAAACAATAATGAAGCTCGGATGGGAAGTTCTTCCACATGCTGCAGATACTCCAGGCCTGTCACTTTCAGACTATCATTTGTTTTGCTCCTTACGGCATTCCTTGCCTGCTCACCACTTCCAACAAGTTCTAGATATCGAAGAATTCAACCCGAAACTAGAATCATTCCTTTTGATAATTACTCATCACTCCATAATGGCAGGACATGGCACAAAATTGATTTAATGTAGGGTGCCCATGTCTGTGGGCTAAGGATGAAAATAGCTCAGTTCCCAGGGGGCCACATTGACATCTACAAATCCTTCCTCTTTAGTAGAGTGGGAGAGTTGCTGCTCCAGAACTAGGCATCCTTCATTGCTGAACCATGAACTACCCAAGGTCAGAAACATGAAAAACAGAAAAAACACTACATGCTAATCTCAGACAAAAATGCTGATGATATGCACAATTTAACTAAAAGGTGGTGTAAAGTCTGTTATATTCTGCTGCAATTAGATCTCTTTCTGGTTCATTCTACATGTTGGCTGAATGTGAACACCAAGAAGGCAGAACACAAAATAAAAAATTTGTTTTCTGTGCATAGGCTCCAAGCATCACATCAAGTCCACAAAGCAAACCCCGGCAATGAAAGTGATACAGTGTCCAAATTGCAAACATTCTCGCTGGAAAAGGAGATGACCCTGGGGACTGCCAGATCTGCTTAAAAAAGGCCTCTCATAATGACCAATGCAATCACTGTGACTACTTCTCTCAACACAACCATTACCACTCTCAGGCTTCACTAATCTTACCCAACTTTTCACGTACAGAATGCTGTCAACCATCGAGCTTCAACACCATCAGGCTCCCAACATCCACCACTGTTGTTTATAACATCACACATGGAATGCAGCCCACAATTTGACACTGCCAGCCTTCTGACACCAACCACTGGGATTTATAACACCTCAATGTTGTCACCACCCATTTACAAGCCTTCTTTGTCATCACCTTGATGACCCGATTCACTACTGGCATACCCTTATAGTGAAACATTCCACCACAGGCCTACCAGCTACACCTAATCCCTCGTCGACACTGCTGTTACCTTGGCAATCCAACTTGCTACGGGCATACTCTCGCAGTCACCACCACGACCCTGTTTTGTTGATACATCAACTTAACATTCCACTACAAGCCTAAATGAATACACACTGTTTGAAAATCTAATCCTTGTTATTCCTTTCTTTTTACAACCAAATGCTCATTATAACTAGTCATAGAAATGATTGGAAAGTATGATAGCATGAATTTATATGAACAAAAGACTTTTTCCAAAAATGCTGGAAATTTTTGCATCAACCACTTAAATATGTTTTTTTTTGTTTCTCTTTTTCTGAATCTAATAATAGTAAGACAACTGCCTTTATAATTTATAAGTGCTGTTTTCAATGCCTTGATTATGTAAGGAGGCTGTATGCTATTTTGCTGCTCGGATTGAGAAATCGTAGAGCCAAGTTCGATTTTTCCAGTTAAGTTCATTACATTCACATGTATTAATATTTTCGGAAACATATGAATCCAACTCTTTTCCCTAGCTATGGATAAATAGTTGGACAGACTGGGTTCTATAGCCTTGTGTGGCAATCAGTCTAGGAGAAAAAAAACTATGGATTCAAAACTGTATGTAGCCCTGGCGAAGCACATACTATGCAGCTAAGGAATGGATCCTTCACATTGACTTGATGATTCCAACTACAATCAACTGCTTTTTTTTTTCCTTTCTTTTTTTTCATTTTGTATTTTGTGGGGTTAAAATTGGGTGCCAAATAAATGTGCCCTTTCCTTGCTTTTTAATTTGGGATTTTTTTTTCCAACTCCCTCCTGAAGCATATTCAGACCCCCAAACTTTAATTTTTTTCTTATGAACACTTATTTATATTGTAACATTGACAAGACTTCATGGAAATATTTGTGATTTTGTTAAAGCATTTCACTTAAAGGCACTAATCAACATCTATTTTTAATTTCATTTCTTCAAGGTCTTGTTATAGTGTGAAAGCTTGTTTTTAATCATTTTCTAACTCAACCCATTTATTGAATCCTGTTGTTTATTAGATGTTCTTATTTTTTCTTCCTCCGTTTATTATATTTTTTTGATTATTTTCAGCCTCCCACAATTTATTATGGTCCCCAAATTTTATTTAACATCTGAGAGTAAGCCAGTTTTTTTTAATAATAAATCAGGCAGATATCTACTTGTATTTATATATTTATGATCATCAGTTGTGTGCTTTCCAGTCATAATATTGGAGTGTACTAAAAGTATTTTCATGCTTTAATTAATTGTACATATTTTGAAGGTTGCATAATACTCAACATGTAATATTTTTCAATGATTTTAATTCTTCTGAAATTTTTTCAAGTTTTGACTTCTCCTCTGCCTTATGTTTTAAAAGCATCATAATTAATAACTGATGGTTGTAAACTTCTGGACTTTATTTCAAGTGACAAATCACCAACTGTAAAACACTTAAACTAGTTTTGGGCAGTACAGTCAGATTTTGTTTTGTTTCCTTCCACTTCCCAAATTCTGTGAGTACCTTCAGTGTCTTTGAGGCCTGGTTTAAAATAATTCTTTAAAATTGCCTGCATCTCAATAATTGTGTTTACCATTATAAAATCTGAAACCAAAAGTACAGTGTGCAGTAGAAATACTTCCTGCATAATGGTAAGACATTAGTGGTAATGGCGTCTTCAATTAACTAATGTCTTACCATTAAGTTTGAAGTATATCTGCCGCACCCTGTATAATTGAATGATATTATTATATATTACTTATTACTATAAATATTATGTTTAGTAGACACATGTATTCAAATAGATATCCTGGTTTTTTAGTCTGTGAAATTAATGTCTACTGGCCCAGAGATTGTGATATCTTTTTTAAGATAAGTGTACCTTACCATTAGGCCACAGCAAGCTATCATAGCAAAGCAAGGCTCAATTATTCTACTTAAGAAAGGCACGTCTCTTGTTGGGATCTTTTGAAGTCCATATTTGCTAACTTTATTTTCAGAAAGTATAAGCAAAATAAATTTTAAGCGTTATATTTAGTGAGTACATATACTTGAGTAATAAGAAATTTGTTAAATTAAAAATAGCAAGTACATGTTACTCACTAAATATAAAGCTTATTGCAATAATATACAGGAGTAAAATTTGGATGAGAATATGACCAAATGGCAAATATATAAAACAATTTGGTAAACTTCTATTTTGACACGTTTCACCAATGAATCACAAAAATATAATACCGTGAGACAAAACATGATTCACATTAAATGGCTGAATGCTTGATTTTTACTTTGTGTCATGACAGAAATTAGATTTTTAATGGAATGGTTTATGATTTATCTGAGGTAATGGCAGTATGTAACATATGTGCTAAGAGAATAACAGAGGAATAAACAGAATTCTAATATAATGATTACTATAAACTTTATATTTAATGTGTACATGTGTTTTAGCAGACCTCACAATTGTCTTTAATAGTAGAATTAATGTCTGCTGGCCTAGAGATTAAGAGTTTATGGAATCCTCCATACTTGCCTGTCACCCTCTATGGGAAGATGCACTCTTCCCCAAATTAACCTTTAACCAATCATCACTTCACTTTTCCAAACTCAACATCCCATTGGTTAAAAGGACACAAAAATGTAGCAAGTTGAGACAAATCCTTTTTTCCTGCGCAGCTGTCTGGAGCCTATTTGAAAACCCAAAAATCTATAAAAAAAAAAAAAGAATCGCTCAACTTAATTCATGTCAGTCAGACATTGAGTTTCAAGAGATGCCAACAGACTCCACTAACTCAATAACACTACCAGCCTCTCATCAACGCAACACAACTCACACTACTATTGCCACATGAAGAAACTTAAAATTTACTTAAAAAGTGACATTATCACTACAAAATAGTAATTGTACATTTAATAAGCTTTAGCATATCAGTCAAAGGCACACAATTCTGCATAACTTGAATGAGCACTTACAATCGTCACACACATATGCACTATTATTTGAACTCACACAATTGACATTTTACCTTGCAGAAATCAAACTTTTAATTTCATAAAAAAACTTAAACCATCAACATTCATTCACCAAATCTCTGCATGGACACTCTTTGCAATCTATTCTCACTTGCCACATTTAACAAGCAACATATCATCACTTTGTGTATGCCAAATATTTATATAAATTCATGTTATTGTTGAAATCTATAACTACATTGTTTTTCCTTGATTTCTTCAAATTTAATTTTCTTCATATGTTCATTTAATTTATTTATTGTGGATAAATGCATAATATACATGCACTTTTAAGGCCTTCACACAATTTCACCTTCTGACACATCTTACTTAGCATAAATTCTGCAACAAGTTCAACTAAACAAATAAATCTCTTGACAGGAATTAAACCTGTATTTATTTATTTTTTTTTTTTCAGGAAAGCCAATTTTAAGCTAAGTGTGCCTTACCATTATGACATAAGAAGCCATCACAGCAAAGTGATACCCGATAACAGTATTTAAGAAATGCACATATCTATATCTGCTAACTTTATTTTCAGATTCAAAATGTAAACAAAATAATTTCTAAGTAATTAAAGGATATTTTTAATCCAATACATTTCTTCTTATTACTATATGCTATAAAATGTATTACTATATTATTACTTTCATCTTCACTGTCTGAGATGCATTCTGGGTATCAATTGGTTTGACCGGATCACCAATGCCATAGTTTCCACCCATGCCCAGTTACTCAGCCTGTACACCCTTCTCCAACATGTGCCAGCTATGCTGGCTTAGACATGTACACCATATGACAGATAGGAGGATTCCAAAGCTCCTTCTGTACAGGGAACTGGCCAGTGGCATGAAGGTGACTTCCTCTTCGTTTCAAGTATGTCTGCAAAAGCGATATGAGGGTGATGGACATAGACATCAAAAGGTGGGAAGACATCACCAACAATCACTGATACTTGAGATGCAATTTACACCAAGGAGAAGAGAAATGAATGCTTGCTGCTGGGGAGAAGCATGCTCAATGGAAAAGAAAACAAGGCATCATTGAGGGAGAATGTCTTCACATGCATTCATTGCAGTCAAGACTGTCACTCCTGTGTGGACCTGTACAGCCAAACAGATGCTGTACCACCATCAGAATCTGAGGAATCACTCTTTGAGCGCAGATCCAAGGTTACTCAAGACTGACGGATGCCACGCACATAGTAATAATATTAATATAGTGGATTCATAGTCTTTAGATGTGTACACAAAATAAGCTTTAGAGTAAAAGTCTGTTAAAAAAAGAACATAATTTTGATACACCAGTTCTATTAAAACAAGTAAAAAAAAGTTTTTTCTTTTCTTTCCCAATTTTATGCAGGTCTTTCCAAGGGGAAAATGGAGGTAAAGGTGCAGCTCCTCCACCACATGTGAATCCTGATGATGCAGATGAAGAATTAAGAGAGAAAATATTTCGTGCCTCACTTATGTTTGTTTCGAAACATGGTTGGACTCAAAAAACTTTGTCTTCAGGTATAAAAAAAAATATATAACGGAAAGTCTTCTATAAGGAGATACAAATTACTGTTCTTTATTGAACTTACATTTGATGTTGTAAAAAATTGTTAATGATGTCAAATGTTTTAAATAAGTATTTTCAGTTATGGTGTTTAGATGCTCTGTATATTTAAATTGCATTTTGAAAATCTGAAAAATTTTCAAATTAAATTATTTATCCTCCTTAAATTCTAGCAGTGTTTATAATTAATTGTTTACATAACTTGTGATCTCATAATTTTCATTCCAACTATAATAAGATACACACACACACACACACACACATCTACCCAATTTCACTCACAGGGTTTGGGTCCCCTCTTATGATTTCAGGCATTTCCCAACAGTACCACACATCACTGGGGTTGTCTCATCAAGCTAATATTGTCAACAAGTCACCTCCTTGATAAATCAACCATGTTGAGATTTAAACCTGGGTATCATGGATGGAATGCTAAAATTCTAACCACTTGATCCTTGTGAGTGAAATTAGGTAGATGAAAATATACAGAAGCCTTTGATGGTTTTCACAAGTCATCATGACCGACTTGAGTGTACTGGCCTTGCTCAACTACTGATCTTGCCAGATTGCACAATCTTACCCAGATGCTATATCTAAGGTCCTCTCAGCATAGTTTGATTCAGTAGGTATTGAAAAAACACAAGTGTGCATGAGCAGGCATCTGCAACAAGGACTAGCTAGTTAATCTAACAGACTGGTGTACTCAGAAACAAGCAGCCAGTCATTACTTTATATATGTGTCCAGAAGGGGACTACTGAACAAAAAATTGGGGGGTAGGGGAAAAGACTCTTGGTAGGCTGAGAACTTTTCAGCATCTACTTGTATATATTGTATGACAGCTAAAATAAAAACAAAAAACTCAATCAGATACCATAATTTTCATAGTATATATTTACTATATCAGTTCATAAAAATATTTAAAAGTATTGACAATTTAATACTGATTTCTTGCTAGAAAATCTTTAGAAAGTGTACATTTTAACTTCTCATAGAAGAATTTATATCCCACTGTTAGTGAGTCTTTGTGCAAAGTGTTGAAAACTCCTTGATGACTGCAAGTGAATGAAATTCACCATAGTAACATTAGTATTTAAAAGTGGAATTTCATAATTTAACCACTAATTTTGATGTATTTATTTATTTTCAATTTTTTAAATAAAGTCTTACTACTCAATCTGTATATGCATTGAAAATCAAGAACAGGATTGTTCTATTACAAATAGAATATTGTTACTATATGCATAATTCTTCATTGTTAATTCTATTATAAAAAAAATAATCCATTAGTTACTTGCATCCAATGATACAGATGCACTTTTTCTTTGTGTAGAAAAACTCTTGTATATTTGGGAAGATGATGTTTCATCAGATTCTGTGAACTGGTGGTACAAAATTTACAAATAAAGATCTAGACCAAATAACAAAAACCATATCATTTGAACAATTTCAACAGCAACAACAAAAATGGATAGCACTAACTAGAAGAGAAAAGGATATAACCAAGATGTTAACTTTTCACATTACCATAAATCAAAGGCTTGGAAAAAATTCCCATTTGATAATACAAAGAGCGATAACTGGGCTTGAGAACCATAATTTTTCTGAAAAACTGTTTTATAAATTTCAACCAACACTAATACTATTTGGTCAATGAATGCCAAATGTTTCTTGGTTGGAAACAGTTAATTTCACTAGTACCATTAGCACATACACACTGATTGAGATAGATATAGATATATATATATAAAATAGTCATTGATGTCAAATGAATTTATATATTTAATTTTTTTTTCTGTTTATGAATATTGGTAAGGTGCTGAGTCTTTGGGTTTACCAAGTGTCGCCCATGGAATGTTTCCAAAAGGAGGAGTAGAACTGGTTAATTTCTTCTACCAAGACTGCAATGCTCAGTTATCAAAGCAATTGGCCCAGAAAGTTGAGGAAAACCGTGAGTTGGAAGACAGGTAAGAAATAAATACATTTGATTGATTCATTCATTTTCTGCAGCTTATCAACCCTTTGCTGGTTATTTAAAGCCAGAAAATATTTTTAGATTGTAAGATTTTTATTTTTTAGATAATAATCGTTTTGTGATGCAAGTCTTACTAATTAACCCAGACAGAGTTGGGGAAAAAGAGGTGGATTCATACATTTCTAAAGAGTATTTGTGCATAACTGAATATAATGAACCCAATGGGAATTGGAACTCTGCTCTCTGTTTAACAATTCCAAGCTATTATCCTTTACACCACTCACATGTCCAAATTTACAGCACTTGGTATCCCCAAGTGGTCACCTATCTAGGTACTGACCAAGCTCAATGTTGCTTAACTTTTGTAATCGTATGAAATCCAGTGTTTCAACATGATGTGGCCATATAAAACAGATACAGTAGCAATATCCTATCTACTGGTTCAACACCTCTTGGAGTGCATTAATCAATATTTTGTTTTTTTTGTAATCATTTCATCCCAAGCAAGGTACTAAAGCCACTAAGATGCAAGGCTTTAATGAGTATGAAAAATATGAGAAAAAGAAAACATTATTAAGGAGAGAACAATAAAAAAAAAAAAACAGGAATTAAAACAAAATAACAAATGACATTGCATTTAAATTTTTGAAGATCAAAGTTGACTGGAAGGCAAAAAGCCGGAAGAGAGTTCTACAAATGAGAAGTGTGAGAGAAGAAATGGTTAGCATAGAACTTAGTTTCATCTCGCCATTTCTACTGTAAAATGATGAGACCTTTTCAGTAATCTAGTACTGTACTTAAACTCATAAAGTTTTGGTACCAAAGGGGGAAGCTCATCAGAACAATTACCATGAAAATATTTATAGAAAAGGTGCAGGGAAGCTATTATCAATAATTTTTTTAACTGATTTCTCACTAAATAGATGATATTTGGTAAAAATAAAAGAATCAAGTTTAAAACTCTGCAATGTGATATCATTTAGCATCTAACAATATTCACCAAAAAGTTGTCATTAGAAGGAACTTAATGATGGTAATAATAAAAATAGAATCTTTTTTTTGTTTTTGTTTTTTGATCATTTCACTCCAAGCAAGGCAATAAAACCACTAAAATGCAAGGGATTACTGAGTGTTAGAGAGTATAAGAAAAAATACTGTTAAGAACAGAGAACAATAAAAAAAACAAGAATTAAGAAGACAAGATAATGATTGACATTGCATTTAAATTTTTGAAGATCAGAGTTGACTAGAAAGCAAAAAGCCAAAAGAAAGTTCCACAAGTGTGAAGTGTGAGAGAAGAAACTGTTAGAATAGAACTTACAGTTACATCTACCCAGTTCAAGTGTAAAATGATGAAACCTTGTTGCTAATCTAGTAATGCACTTAAATTCATGAAGTCTAAGGACCATAGATAAAGTTCATCAGAACAATTACCATGAATGTATTTATAGAAAAAGGACAGGGAAACTATATTATGTTGGTGAGAAAGTGACTAAATCAAGATGCCAGGTTAGGACCAATAACATTACAGACTTAAAGAATTAAAAAAATAAGAATAATTTTATGGAATTTTGATATTCAAATAAGTCAGAAGACCAACTCCAATCATGATAAATAAGAAAATTTTTCATGTACCAAGTTTTGTTGTTCCGGAAGATCACAGATGAAAAGTTAAGTGTTAGGAGTTCTTTGACTTAACTGAGTTTAGAAGTTCATTAAGTTTTACATAATTACAATGATTAGATCTGTGACAGATTCCATGTTTTTTTACTATCTGGGTATATAAAGTCATTATAGAAGAGATTGTTTTATTCATTTTATCATACACAGGGAGATGTGGATTCATACCTTTTCTAAACAAAAATGGGCATAAACACTTGCTGGAAATTAAACTGATTCAATTTTCTTTGTTGATAACTTCTACCATACTATATCTTCAATATAATTATTGTATTGAGATTGTAAATGCCTTAATCTACATTGCGTGCCAAATTATTATCGAGATAACTTTTTTTCTAATATTTCAAAAACCGTCCAATCAATTCACACAAAATTTTCACACAATGTTGGCAACACTGACCTGCGCAATCATGGAAATTTTCGTACTGATCTGCACAATGTAAACAAACTGGCGATAATAATTTGGCACGCAGTATATATTACTTTGGACTAATAAATATTTTCAGCTTATGGCCCAAAAACTATAACATTCTTTATTTCTGAAACCATAACCTGTTTTTGGAAGAGTTAAAATCTTTGAGAGATTAGAGAATCTACACTCAACTGAAAAAAAAAAAAGAAAAAATTTTCAAAATCATTTTGTATGATTAATAATTTGACATTCAATAATTGTTGAAGAATTAACTCTTAAATTTTTATTTATTATATTTATTATATTAAGTGTATGTTTATTTTATCCAATTTTTCCATTTCCAGCACAAAACCATCAACTCGGACATTCATACGTGAAGCTGTTCAAGCACGTCTTCAGATGTTGATCCCCTATATAGAAAAGTGGCCACAGGTCAGTAATAAGCAGGTTTTGCAAAACATCATATTCATGATTTTGATTTTGCATAATTCTTTTATTCAGTACAATAGGTTGGAGAATTTTTTCAATAAATCTAATACAATGATTTGTCTTTCTTTTTATATATATATATATATATATATATATATATATATATATCTGACAAAATGGGAAAGGTTTATGTGTGACTCGTTTCCATCCACAAGACTTTATTGAATATTAATGTGACTACACATGTGCACAAAGGAAGGGGGTGATGCTGAAAATTTTTAATTTAAAGTGTGCCGTGCAAAAACTTCTTTCACTAAAATTGTTTTAGATATATAAAAATTCATATATTGTTTTTCTCTCTCTCTCATATATATATATATATACACACACACACTCTCTCTCTCTCTCTCTCTATATATATATATTACTACAGTTAAAAGGTTTGAGATTAAACCCTGGTAATTTTTTGAATTGGCCCAAACGTAGTTGTTTTGTATTTTAAATAAGAGAAAATTATTATACATGGTTAAAAAAAAAGTGAGACATGATTTTTTATTAGAAATTTAATTATGACAAAAAGAAAAAAAGCATTTTAGGATTAAATTTTGTTCTCATCAAAATATCCTCCTTTAGCCTTGATTACTGCAGCCCAAATTTTTAGCATTCATTGGAAAAGTTTTACAAAGTATAAGTTTGATAATTGATTCTATTCTTTTTTTCTGTGACTAAGAACTCTTTTACATTTTTTTTTTCACTCTTCTGTTAAGTTTATCTGATGCTAATTATGAGGGTGGCTTCAAACTTTTGAACTGTAGTGTGTGTGTGTGTGTGTGTGTGTGTGTGCGCACACGTATATATATACATATATATACACACACACACACACACATACATACATGTAATGATATAACAGATCCCTTTCTAAACTTACACTAACTGGATAAATAACTTCATGTTGCATCTCTGTTCGCATTCATGTTGGTGGTATGCACAATAATTGGGAAAGGTCCATTGTACATTCACAAGAAAAGAAAAGGTGATAATTAAGAACACATTGAGAAATGAAGGCTCAAATCTTGTTTCCAATATGATTGTTTACTCAGAGATTCACTTGCATGGTCTGGGTGTGTGGGTACATGATACTTGGGTCAACTTCTGTCTTGACAGACTACAGATCAGTTTTTCCCTTCAACCAACAAGAATTCTAACTCTCTCCCCTACCACCTCTCTGACCATCTTTACATCATGATGTATGGCTTCAGAACCTCTTAGCAGACAGCCTGCACCCACCAATAGGCAGCTCAACACTATTCCCAATCCTAACTGTGTCTGTTTATATAAGAATGTGAACAGTAATAGTAATATTAACTGTTTCCTTATATATGACCTAGCTGCTGAAAAAAAAAATCTTTCTATTAAAACAATTTTTCAGAAAAATAAAATTCTCCAGTAACTGTTATTGCTCTTTCCATTACTGCTGAGGTTTTTTCCTAGCCTTTTGTTTGAAGTAGTGTGGATTTTTCCATTATTTTCTCTTTGAGTTACATGTGATATCCGTTTTAATTGTTGCTGCTTATTCAAAGTCCTCAAGGGATGTGGTTTCTGCTATTTGCTACAGTTCTTTATTTGTGATTCTGTAGCAACACCCCACGAGGTACAAAGAAGACCTACAGGCTTCATTTGATCAAACTTCTTTGCAATCATTGATCGAAGAAAGCCGTTGTATACAGCCAAAAGTTTAAACATTTCTAAATGAGTTTGGCACCATGACTACATCTGATAAGACTATTTAATAACATGACTTAAGTTTTTAGGTTAATATTTGCATTTTGTAGCAATTTACAATGTAGACCTTTTATGAATTTAAGTGCAGAACTAGATTAGCAACATGGTTTCATCATTTTACAGTTGAATTAGCTAGATGTAACCATAATTTCTATGCTAACAGTTTTTCTCACACTTCTCACTTGTGGAACTGTCTTCCAGCTTCTTGTTTTCCAGAAAAGTTTGATCTTTAAAAATGCAATGTCAGTTATCACCTACAGTCATCCCAATTACTCTTCTGTTACTCCTCAGTAATTCTTCTATTTTCTAATTCTCTCACACCAAGTAACCTCCTGTGTCTTAGTGGCTTTACTGCCTTACATGGGTTGAATTTGATTAAAAATATTGAAGTATTTGGTATTTACCAATTCCACAATCTGAATTTTTATGATTGATTCATGGTAGTTGCCATCACTGCTTTCATTCCAATTCCAGATTTCTAGGACAGCTGCTTAGAAAGTTGGTTCATTATATTATGCGAGACAGTTATTCTCTCCAGAATCGATCTTACATGTCTATGTCTACTATTCATCCATGCTTAGAATATTGCTGCCACATATGGTCCAGTGCCCCTGCTATTTATTTTGAGCTCCTTGATAAATAAAATTCAAAGAAGAATCAGTAATATTATTGGTCCTGGTCTGGCGGCTCGGCTTCAGTCACTTTCCCACCGCTGAAAGGTTACTTCTTTGTGCCTTTTCTATAAATACTTTCATGGTAATTGTTCTTCACTATGGTACCTAGATGTTAGGAATTTAAGCACAGTACTAGACTGGTTTAAATCTCTCATCAATTTATAGTTTAGCTGGCTAGATGTAGCCATAAGTTCTATGCACTTTTCACACTTCTCATTTGTAGAACTCCCTTCTGGCTCCATACTTTCCAGCCAACTTTAATCTGCAAAAATGTAAATGCAATGTCAATTGCTATCTACTGTCCTCCTGATTACTCTTCTCTCTTTCTGCTCATTATTAATGTTTTTGTTCCTATTTCTCCCATGCATCGTAACCCCTTGTGTCTTAATGGCTTTACTGCCATGCATGGGGTGATATCAATTTAAAAAATTAAAAGAAAGATCATAGTTTCTGTTTTGGAAAGGTTTATCTTGAGTCGTATTTGTTGGAAGACACATGAAATTAAGAAAGAAATTCTATCCTGATTCAAACATCTGAGAGATAAGTGGGCAAGTGATATATGCACTATTCTAACATTCTGCCTCTTTAATTAGGATAATGAAACCATCACTGACTGAATCCGATTCTCTATTTTTGATTTGGGGTTGTACATCTCTACAACTTTGGAAATTCTATTTCCTTTTTAGATTGTTTATTTGATCGCAGCTGAGAATTTTTATTTTATTTTTCTCTTCTGTTGCAGGCAATGGCCACTCAAGCACTGCCACAAAATTCTTGTCAAGCTTTGAATAACCTTGGACAACTTGTTGATGATATTTGGTACTATGCTGGCGATAAATCTACAGATGTAAGTTAAACATCACCAAATTCACATGCATACTTGAATATGGGTATGCTTACACATGTGAATATGTCGTATTCCACTGTTGTATTGTAAGTGTAAAAAATTTTACTGCTGTCAAGATTCCTCATTGCCAATATCTCTTTGTTGGGAGTGTTGTGGATTCTCGGTAAGTGGCTCTCCTGAGAACTGTCTAAGAACTACTCTGTGGGTTTCTTTATATATTGTCCTACTAGCCACCTCCTGTGACTATTACTGAAATAGTTCACTGAGCTAGGGGTGGGATCAGCAGAATAGAAATATTAATTTTATTTTGCACCAATCTTCAAAGATGGAATGGACCTGCCTGTTTTAAATAACAACTTTCAAAATCATGTCTTACCAGGATTACCCTGGCAAAAAACCTAGATAGAAATATACAATGAAATAAATAAAATTAGCAGACATGGGCTTCAAAAGATCTTAACAAAAGATGTACTTTCCTTCATAAGGGTAATTGAGCCTTGCTTTGCCATGAAAATCCTTTGTGGCTGAGCAGTATTAAAAGTACACCAAGCTTATATGCTGTTTTTTTTTGTTGTTTTTTTTTTCAGCATAAGTGGGATATGGATTCAAACCCTGCAGAAGGGCACATTTTCTTTATTAAACCCAGGCTGGTAGGTGACAATTATTTAAAAAAACAAAACAATTGTCTACTCAGACATGTGTATCTGCTTAATATAATGTTTCTAGTAATAATATACACACTGTGTCATTTTATTATGGAAGTGAATGTTTTCACAATAAAATAAGTATTAACAAACCAACACTGGTAAGATTTTCAGGATATATTTATATCAACAATAGTGTGAGCTTCAGCTTATAATATTTTATAAAAATTATGAAAAATATTTATGAGTTTCTTGGATCGGGCATAAATTATACAATAAAACCTGTAAGCCATACAAACATATATTTGATGAAAACAATATCTCATATTTAAATAAATTATTATTTTATTATATGTTAAAATGGGCTCCTTCACATTCTATAACCTTCATCATTCTTTCATCCATTGACTTTGTAAATCTTTCTAATGTTTCAACTTTAACACACAATAGTTTTTCGTGCTTTAATACTGTTTTCTTTTCTCATATACATCTCTTTTTAATGATAGACAACTTTTCTCTATTAGATTAATATCTGGAAAGTAGAAACCATTCCATTAATTTGGTGTCTTTGGAACCTTTTTTTCCTGCAAAGTGGGCAACAGTCAACTTTTCAGAATATGAAGAAGTACCATCTTGAATTAATATAGTCTTTAGCTTAAAGCTTTATGATTATGATGACTACCATACAAAAAATGTCTTTTCAACACCACCATCAATTTTGAAGGAGGTCAACACTTTTACCAACAACAATAAGAGGCTAAAACATTACCTTCTCACTGTTGATTTTAATTCATCTTTGTTGACTATTTCCATGAAGGACCCAACTATCATGTGCATCAAATGTTAATTAAAAAAAAAAGATATTATAAACTGAAATGCACAAGGTGTTTATATTTTGTGCCTAAACAAAAAATGCATCATAGAATTTGTTATTATGAAGTCCCTCATAATTAACTCTGAATTATCAATGATAAATGGCTGATAATATTGTTTTTGTATTATAAGCCATTTGGTGGTATTTTTAAAATTAAGAATAAATTGTAAAAAAATAATAAATAATTGTTAGTGTGCCATGTCCTACCATGAGGGTATATTTTCAGCTTTAGGCCCATCACGTTTGGACTTTCATTTGAAAATTAGAAACTATATTTATTAAATCTCTGCAGCCTTCTCTTTGTAAACAGGAGGAATGGTTGTTTGGTCTTAATCTGAACTGTTTATAATATATATTCATATATTGGCACATTATTAATATATGTGTATATCTTATCCTTATTCAGAATATTCCTCCCCCATTAGCTTTATTTCCTTGATTGAACTCTGAAGAGAGAGGAACAAAAAATGGTCAGTTGTTTTTTTTGTTTGTTTTGTTTTTCAAATTATCATTCATGGTAATTATACCTTTGCCTTTTTTATTTTTCTCTCACTTCCATAAAGTAAGTCTGTTTTAATAGTAACAATAAAATGTTGTATCCCTAGAAAAATCTTTTTAAAAGAAAAGCAGATGTAAACTTTAATAAACTTAACTATATTGAAAAGTAGATATATACAATGTGGAACACTTGCAATTTAATTTTGCTCAATAAATTAGTTCCTTGTTAAGATCAAAACTAATATCTAATTGTTGTGTTGTTGCTTGGTATTGTCATGAATAATTTCTTTCTTTTCTTATTCATAATTGAATAAAATTCATCTTTTTATTGTGTTTTCTTATTTTGTCATCTAGTTTAACTGGTACTCAAAACGTTTACTACTTGCTGGCGTCTATAAATCTACAGAGATCTTCATGCTGCAGGACAAGTCAGAAGATTTCCAAAACACCTGGATATTTTTGGACAGTAGGTTTGATAATGTAGAATTCTTTGGCAAAAATGTGAAAAAGGTAATAAAATTTTTAAGTGCTTTCAAAAACCATGATTTTGTTTTTATGATTATACTCATTCTAATGAAAATTGTATCTCATAATGTAATAACATTAATTTCCTCTCAAATCCTCAAATGCTTTAATTACCTTAGTTATTTTTCATAATATTATGTATTTAAATATATTGAAGGATAAAATATAACAAAATTTTCTTTTAATTTTTGGTCTTGAAAGTTTAGGTAAAATTTGTTTTAATAAGTTAAAGAAATAAGCATATTTCACTGATCCAGTGCAAAAGGTTGAGATGTTTTTTTTTCATTGCATATTCAAATAAGTCTTAAAAATGGAAAAGTCAATATGTATGATCAAAACATATTTAATACATCTTAAGTTTACATGTAAAAATTGAGTAATAAAATATTACAATAGCATATTTTTCAAATCTTATTGCTAACTGACAGAAAATGGCTTCTGATATTAATTTACTCTCATAACTAGTTAATGAAGCCAGAAAGTTAATGTTGATAATAGTAACACATTTTTTTTTATTGTGACCTGCAGAATTTTATTTTATTCATTGTTATAATCTTTCAAAAAAAAAAAACAAGAAAAAGTAATTAATTGCTGGAAGAATTGATAGAAGATGGGTAGATCTACCACAATGCATCATACTGTATAGTGGTTACAACAAGAGAAAAGTGTATATTTTAAAGAGAAGCTGCAAACATTTTTGGTTATAATGTGGTTTTTTTAAATATATATTATACTTTATTTTCCATATTTTTTGCTACACAAGTTTTAGGTCTTGTGATCCTCATCAGGTGTAGAATGGTTATTTCCACATATTATTTAAAGGAAATAATTTTTTTCTCCTTATGTTTTCTCATGTTTAACCATTGTCTTTGTGTGTAGTAGTAATCCAGATTATTATTGGACATGTGGAGAAAATGTTCTTCTGCTTAAGAGGTAATAAAACAATTAGGGTTGGTCAAAGAAAGGGGAAAGGAGGGAGCTCTTTGTTCTTATGTTTTTATGACCTCTGTATCTTATTTCCTATCTCCATTTTTGTGTATTGTGTGTGTTCTTGCAAGTATGTGTATACACATTCCTCCTCCATACATATATATTGTTTTATTACAAGGAAATTGTGTGTGTGTGTGTGTGTGTGTGTATATATATATATATATATATATATATAAGGTTGGTGCAAAAATAATATCGTTTTTTGATGTTAAAAATACGTCAAAAACGACATTATGTTTGTACCAACCTAATATATATATATATACACACTCTTTGTATGGTGTGTAAGGTTCATATGTGTGGTCCATGTGGTGTGTTTGTTTTTGCCAATATTTATGTATATATTTATTCTTTATATATATTTGTATGTGGGGGTCAGACTAGTGTGTTCAGCCACTATGTGTGTATATATGTATGTATGTGGAGGGTATAATTTGTTTAGTGCTGGTTTAAATTTGTATATAAAGTTTTTTCTTGTATTTGTAGGTAAGAATAATTGTCCATTTGATATATTAGCATAATTTAAAATTTACCTTCATTACATTTGCAGATGTGTTGTGACACAAAGAGTTTCCTGTTGTCTGGTAATTTAATGTTGCTTTTGTGAAGGGAAACTCTGTTTAGTGCTTGAGTGATACCTATATAGGACTTGTTGCATTTTGTGCACTTGAGTGCATCAATCACATTTTTGGAGTTGCAGTTTAAATTTTTATTAATTGCGAATGTCGTGAGTTTTTCAAAAGTGTAGGAGTTTCCTTCTATAATGATATCACAAACCCCTCATCTTGTTGCATTTTGTGACACCCTGTATTGTGTGTTGGCTAAATGTGGATGAGGTTAATATGTGTTTTAGGTTTCTTTGATTGGCATCTGCTTTTAATTATTTTGCTTGTTTTTAGTATATTTTTCATTTTCTCATTCTGTAAATAGTTCTGGATTGTTCTTGTATGTTGAGACATATGCTAGAGTTTGTTCAACGTTACATTTCTTTGGATTTCGTAGTTGGTCTAAAGGTATTTTTTCTGTTAGTTCAAAACATTTGTTTATTAATGTTGTAGGGTAGCCTTGTTTTTTGAGGGCTTTATGTAATACTTCTAGGCAAATTTTTTGAAGGTGTTTGTCGGCCACTATAGTGCAAACCCTACGTGCTAGGGAATAGGGGATGGATTTTAGACAAATTTTTGGGTGACAGCAATTGAAATGAAGATTCTGTAGGTTTGTGGTAGATATCTGTGATAATGTGGTTGTTTCTATTTCTGATGAGTATATCTAAGAATGGCAGTTCATTAAAATTATGTTCTTGGGTGAATTTGATCTTCAGGTGTAAGTTCTGGAGTAGATTATGTAATTGGTTAATATCACCCCATGAGGATTTACAGAAAATCAAGTAATCATTTAAGTATTGCTTCCAAGGTTTAGTGAAGTGTGTTTTTATATTTTCCCCATATATTTGCTCTATCTTTTCATAGAGGTTTTCCTCCAGGTAAGTTAATGTTAGGGTGGTATATGTTGGTTCCATTTTCATTCCCATCATGGTATCTAAGATTTGGATATAGTTTTTGTTGTCAAACTCAAAAGAGTTGTTATTCTGTTACTTATATTAAGCTCTCTTTAGATTAATGTCCTCCTTGGAATTATCCCTACCAATTGGTATTTTATATATATATATATATAATATATATGTCCAAACAAGTTTGATTAAAAATAACTGACATGATCTGTCTGTTTAATTTTTTATCATATTTTTCCAATCTTTGAATAAGGTGTTGAGTATTGTGTTTGAAGTTGTGGATAAACTGTCCAAAGTTCATATTTTGTTATTGTTTTGGTTTCTGATCTATTTGAGTTGATTAATCATTATATCTTTAGGCATTCAGTGATATTTTTTTGTGATCTGAGATACTAAATGGAAAATGATGTATACAAGAAAGAAAATTTCATATCTTAAATTAAAGCAAACTTAATAGTTTAATCAATAGAAATTTGGCTTACAGCCATATCTCATTGAAACACCAGTTCTCATCCAATCACTGAAGTTAAGCAACATTGAGCCTGATCAGTACCTAAAATGGAAATTACTTGAGAATCACTCAATAGATTGAAAATTGCTTGAAAATAAATCCTATGGGATATATTGATTGATTGATCTGTTTTCTACTGCTTATCAACCTTTTGCAGGTTATTTAAAGCCAGAAAATACTTTTAGATTGTAATAGATTTGTGGAGATAATAATGATTTAGTGATACAAGTCTTACTAATTAACCCATAGCTGAGAGGAGTTGAGGTGGATTCATACCTTTCCCAAGAGTATTTGCGTGTAAGTGAATATATTAGGTTGGTGCAAAAATAATATCGTTTTTTGACGTATTTTTTAACGTCAAAAAATGATATTATTTTTGCACCAACCTAATAACAAACCTGACTGGAATTGTAACCCAGCTCTTCAATTAAGAATTCCAAGTCCTTGTCCATTACATCTCCTGCACTCGAGATTGCTTAACTTTGGTGATCATACGGGAACCAATGTTACAGCGTGATATGGCCATAATGCGATATATATTTCTTTTCTAGAATTATTAACATTTATATACTTACTACTGTCTGTTACATGATATCCCTAAAAATCAGGGATTTTTTCAGGGGAATTATCTGAATTTTATTCAATGATAAGGCTAGAAACCATGTCCTATGACTTTGTCTTATCATATTTTCATCTACTTGCAGTGTAAAAAAACAACAAAGGCTGTGGGTGAAAATCTTTGGGGTATGTTCTTAATGGTAAGTATATAGGCCCTCTATCAGGGTTGACAGTAGGTGTAACAACTTTTTACATTTATTAGTGCCTGAATAGATTTTGAATATATTGGTAACTGTTTTGATTATTCCTGTTTTCTGGATGTTGCCGGTGCTGTTTGTTATATATTTTTACCTTTTGTTTGTTTGCCTATTTTAGCTTATGGTTAATAATAATAATAAATAAAGTATTCTATTCTCTGTCAGCCATCTATGAACAAGATATTTTTAGATGTAACCAAACACCGAGCTATAGATTCTTATCTCCCCCAATGATATTAAGGCCAAAATGTCATAAGTAACCTCAGTTAAAATTTAAATTTGGTTTGTCAATTCTGTTTTCCATATTTATAATTGTTATGCAAGCAACAGTACACAATTTTGTTTGTTTTGTTTTTGTTTTTGTTTTTTATAAGCAATTTCTGATTTTGACCAGTACTCAGGTTGCTTAACTTTTGTGAAAGAATTAATACTCAAGTTCTGTAAATGGTTGCTTAAATTTTTTATGTTTAGGTCTAATAAATAGAAAAGAAAGACATTTCAATAAACCTGAACCTTCATGCCTGCAAAAAAGTGGAGTGACAAAAAGATGTTTTTTTTCCCTTGACACCACTATTATTTTAACTACCTTTGCTCCTTGGCAATGTCTGTCCTGGATAAGACGATAAACTACATCCAACAGCAAGGCCTCTGATCAGGAGATTTTGAGGAGCGTGAGATTGTCCACCATTCACAGCGATATAGCAAGACCGATATTCCATAACAGTTCATTACTCTTTTCTTTGTTTCTTAATACTTTGCTAAGCTTTTGAAAGGCATTTTTCACTACACAAGTCTCTGGAACCTAAATCCAGTCCTTAGTATAGTATCCTTCCTTCTTCTATCCTGGGTATGGCAATAAACTAGATCCGTGTCCTGGGTAAGGCAATAAACAACGCCCAACAGCAAGGCCTCTGATCAGGAGGTTTTGAGGAGCATGGAACCACCTCTTAATTGCTGGTGTTCCCAGGCCCACCCTTACCCGGGGTGGTAGCACCTGTTAGGGTCCCAGCTATGGGCAAATAGTTAACACCCACACTATATCTGCGTCCTGGGTATGGTGATAAACTACATCTGCATCCTGGGTATGAAGATAAACTACACCCACATCCTGGGTATGACGATAAACTACATCCAACAGCAAGGCCTCTGATAATACATTTTTGAAAAAATAATGTTGCCAGCTGTACATTTTTGAAAAAATATTACCAGCTATACGTTTTTTGTTTTTTTTTGTTTTTTTGAAAGAATAGTGTTGCCGGCTATACGTTTTTGAAAAAATAATATTACCAGCTATACATTTTTGAGGAAAATAGATTTTTCACAAAACAAAAATATTACCAGGAAAAAAAAAAAAGTTGTTGGCATTAAATGACCCATTGAGGTTGATGTGCCATAAAACAAAACAAACTAAACCAAGTCCTTGGCAATGTTTATTGTTTTAAATAGCTATGAATAGAATTGTAATAAAAACTAAACATATGATGAAAGGGAATTTATACATTTTTTTATTCTTGAGAGTTAACAACAAAAATATTAAACACTATTTATGAGACTGTTTATTTACAAGAATAATTTTATATTTACAGCATTCTAAAACCTAATACAATTAAAACTAATGCAATACAATATTTATCATTTACCAATTTATAAAGAAATAAATCTGAAAATAATTTTTTATTCATAAATTTATAAACATTTACTAAATTATTAAAATATGTAACACAAACTATAAGGAAATCCTTATTATTTACCATTTTATCAAGTTCAAATTAATGTTTTGCCAACTATTCTGATAAACAATCTAATAAATAGTGTTTATTATTTTTGTTGTCAATTCTTAAAAACAAAGAAAATGTATAAATTCACTTTCATATGTTTAGGTTTTATTACAATTGTAATCAACAATTTTTAAAACAGTAAATTTTGCTGAGGAGTGAAGGTAGTTAAAATTAAAACGGCACTAATAGAAAAACTGTCCTTTTATCACTCCATTTTTTGGCATGCAGGAAGGTCCAAGTTTGCTGACATTTCAATGTAACTCAATTAGTAGAAGTCATAGAGTTATTCAATGCAGTGTAAAATAACATATTAACTCTTTAATTTAATTTTTTTTTCCTCAGCTCTTTAAGCCACATTGATGTCAGTAGTGGTGTTGCTTAAGATTTGGTCAAATTTGTGTACAGTTGTCTATAAACAAAAATTAGTATGATCTATTTTTTTTATTATTAGCTGAAGCATTACCAACTTTTATTTATACAGAGTGCAGCAGAAATACCTTCCACATAATGGTAAGACATTAGCTCGACGATGACACCATTGCCACTAATCTCTTACCATTATGTGGGAGGTATTTCTGCTGCACCCTGTATATTAATTTTAACCAATATTTCATCTTGATCTTTTAGTTGCATTTTATTGCCACTTGGTTCAATCTATAGCAGTAAGTAAACAGTGTGGATAAGAGATAAAGGGGCAAGCATTCAGTGGGATTTGAACTTAAGTTCCTTTTGTCTCAGAGAAGCTTATTTGAATGCCCCAGCTGCTCTGCTTGAATTACAAGAGCCCAACAGCTTTTATGACATAAGATCTAACCTTTTGAACTCCTCCTTCACTCCATGATCACTCTCAACACTGTTTGCTTTTTATGGTATTTAATATCAATTAAATAGCAGAATAAACTCTGTTCTCTAGCCTTGGTTGGTGGAGAAAAAGAATTAAAAACCTCAGGAAAAAGGCAACATGAATCCACTTTTAGCAATACATAATTTACGGATCTAAAAGAAAAAGTAGTAGTAGAAAGCTATGATTGCTTACATCCTGAAAGGACATGGCACTTAAGAACAAGAAGTATTTAAATGACATCTAAAAGCTTATAATGAAAGACTTGATGTTAAGTGGTTATTTGACTAAATCTGCTGTACATGGGGAATGCCTTTAAAAGTTAAAAAGAACACAAGGTTTGAACAGAATATGAAGTAAATCCATTTGATTTACTTCCCTTGAAATTTAAATATTTTTCTTGGGAAGTGGGAAAGTAGATAATATTTAGGGGTGGGGGACCTAACTCTCTTTGATTTTCATAATTCATCAGTGTGGTGATAAAAGGGTGTAAGTGCATTTTTGTGAAATGAGAAAACACCTTTAAAGATGAAAAGAAAATTGGATTAAAAATCCATGATATGATTGACTGTCATAGAGATTAGTTAGCTCATTTCATAAAGGAAAAACATGGAAAAAGTGTGTATATGCTTTTTAGAATTACATTGACAAGTTGTGTACAATGTCTTTGGTTTTTTGTTTTTTGGGTTTTTTTTTAAAAAAAGCAAAAGATAATCAAGTACTTACACAATCACTTGCTTTATGTCTGTCTTTACTAACATTAAATATCTATTTAATATAATTAGCTAAAGTCTAGTGAAAATCTCTCCCTATTTGTCTGTTCAACTGCACCAGAGAGGCTAGTGTTTATAATTGTAGCATTTAGGCAGATTTATATTATGAGAATGTACAAATATTGTGTGAAATTATTGCATCTTGAATTGGTTCAAACTAATTTTTTCATCCCTTTTGGCTTAATCACTGTTTTATTTTATTTGTTTGTTAGTCTTCCTCAGATATATATATGCTATGTAGATATTAGCTTAGTCTGGCATAAGGCCACAGAAGTAGAGCACTCTACTAACAATAACCAAGAAATTCAGCTTACCTATCATCAGTATATAGCATATACCTGTGCTTATCATTAGAAATGATTCATAATGTGATAATTGATAAGAAATCTTTTTATCAGTGTATAGCAACTGAGTTGTGTTCCCTGGACAAAGGATCTCCAGGAATTAGGCTCACTTTATTTGTATCAGATTTTAGCCAAAGATGAGATCTATGACTGACCTCAGCCAAATGGCTAGGGTGCAATGTCCCCCAACTATTATTGGTTTGATGATAACAATCTAGTTGGTGAATTCAGAGGTCATCTTTGGGTGTATGTTGCTTCTGGTAATCCTACTTAGAATTTTTTGTTAACTTCCTTTATGTACATTTGGGACAGTTCACAGATTCAAGAAGCAGATTTCTACTATACTTGGAATTTTTTTTTTTTTTTTACAATTAAATGAAGCCTAAATCTTTTTGATTTTGATCTGAAAATTTTCAAAATTATAAATTGTAGCTGGATAAAGGATTCCATTCAGATCTCTTTGAAGATTATTAGAGGCTGAAGAACAGAAGCAAAATTACCAAATAATCATACTTTGCTATAAAGCATTTAACAGATTTCAAAATTAATTTTAAGAAAACTCATTGAAATAAAGTCTTTTAACTTTTAGCACTCTACAATATTTATAAGTATTTTATCCTCATCCATTATGCATAAATGGCCACACAACTGCAGTAGCATCATCTTCAATTTTCTGTGTCATTTTCCTGTTGCCATAGTAGGATATGACAACACTAGTACAAAATTCAACCACACTATTTTATGATGATCAAAGTTGCATGCAGTGGTTGTACAAACATTTTGTTTGACAAATGAAGGCACCTTTGTACAGCATACTAGGTAAATGAACTTAATTACACAAATATCTGTTTATTAAAAATAAATAAATAACCTGTTTATTAAAAAGTTACTAAAAATCTATCAAAAAATAAATAAATCTATTTATTAATTTTTTTTAAATCCATTTATTAAAAAATAAAAATAAATAAAAAAAAAATCTGTTTATTTAAAATATATAATCCATTTAATAAATATAAATGAAAATCTGTTTATTAAAAAAATAAAAAGGCGTTAAATGCAAATAAACTTCAAGAAACACTGGTTTCTTCTTAATGTGTTCTTGTTGTGTTTTCAGGTACAGAATATACTTGGTGTGAACAGTCGAGTCAGATAGACCAATACAGTAGTATCCTGGTTGTTGTTGCCTGTAGAAATTGTCACTATTTACCCAAATTACTGTCTGGACTAAGATTCTACAAATGTGTCTTTCTGCTTATTAATAAAACATTGTTACAATAATTTGTTGTTTTTCTTTAGAAGATAGACTCAACTCCTCAATTTTCAGGTAAGACATAGATGTCCCCAGATTTTTGTAAAATTAATTTTTATGTAGTCCTTATTAAATTTTGTAATGTGTACACACACACACACACACACACACACACACACACATATAAGTGCTTTCATTTGTTTAAATTAATTGTGGGTCAAAGTTTATTCCAAAATTGATCAGCCATAGCGGATTTCTGAAAGTACTCAATACCTAAGCCACAAAGACTTAAGAAAGTTTATCTTAAAAAGATATAATTACCTCACGATGCTACTGCAACTCCACCTCTCAGATCTTCAGGCTTGTTTGGTTATATGTGTGTGTGTGTCTGTTCGTTTAAATATGGGATCGTATTTCCTACATTTTTCAACTGATTTCAACAAAACTTCACAGGACTACGTAAAATTACCTGGAGGTGGTTCTGACAGTGCCAAAAATAGGAAAAATACAATTGTTTTTGCATTAAATCAATTTGAAAGCACAGGTAAGTGTATTGCACCCAGCCGGAAGTTACTGCCGGCTACTCAAACATCTGAAAACAGAACGAATGCCGTTAACTTCCGGTGACCCAGCATTTTTTTTTTTTTTTTTCAGAGAACGATACACAAAAAGTAGACACATGAAACCTAAACATACACAAGTCCTCCTAACTAAAAATAATAACCGGAAACTACTTTAAATACACATGGTGTCCAAATGAAACCCATATGTACAGTCAAAATACGCAAGTTAATTTTTAGTCATCAACCAAAAGATATTGCCAACTGACTACGGTGCTAACCGGAGCTGACATAAACACAGCCGATTTCTTCCACCAAGAGAGCAACGTGCTCCCCCTCTCACCTTCACCTGGCCAACCCTCGTGGAAAATAAATCTCCACATCTCAAGTGTTAATAAAAGCAAAGGATGTCAGATTTATAAAGATTTCCTATTTGTCCCTTATCCTATCATTCTCTTGCATTCCTATCAATATTTGATCTTAATTCATATATATATATATATATATATATATATATATATAAACAGATGCAGACTATGCCTGGAAGAAAAAATTAAAATAATTAAGTACAAAAATACAAGCCAGATATTGAACCATAGAAATGAAATTATACTTAAATATGTCATCATAAAAATAAGTTTATATAGTCTTTAAAATAGACATTTATTTTGCATCAAACACTGAAAAAATATATATTAGGTTTGTAACTATGTAAGTTTATTTATATATATATATATATATATATATATATATATATATAAATATATATATATATATATATATATATATATGTGTGTGTATCTAGTTATCTGTCTATCTATGTGTGTGCGTGTATATATATATATTTTATTCTTTTTTTTATAGATGTGCCATACATACATATATGTATTTATAGATGTATTTACTTATATATCTCATGGATATGCTTACATTATAGCTAATTTTTATTACTATTATTATTACTTTAAATATATTATATATATTTTTTTTATTACTATTAAATGATGATGTTTAAATAAATAACAGCATAGATTGCATTTCTGTGATTTTTATTACTGGTTGCACAGTTAAAGTTTTATCCATAAAATTTTCGCCCCGGTTGGTGGGGCATCAGAATACGCCGACTGCTCCCCTGCAGAGTGTAAAAGTCCCTCAATAGGGCCACCTTTTGGCTGTGGGTGGCAACCCGTAATGTCTGGGGATGGGATCCTGGTGGTTGGGCAGGTTGTAACCCAGGTGTAAAGCGGTCACAATCCTGTAACACATCACTTTGGCCCTTACCTGGGCTAGACGGGCGGTTGGAGGGGCCCGATCCGATCAATCGGCTGGCCATGTCAAGCCCCATCATATATAATCCACCCCAAACCTATAACTGACACTCCTCTTCCCAACCAAAACTAACACTTAACCCTAAATATGTGATGGAAGGAGGTGGCTGAGGGTCAATCAATTTGGGAGAAAAAAGGATCTGACACACCTAAACCTTCACAGCCATAAAACTTGGATAACGGAAACAAAGGAACACACATGCTCAAAGACTCCTCCCAAAGAGAGTATATCATTCATGTAGCCCCGACATGGCAAGGCGAATGGATTTCCCCCTTGTCATGTCCCAATACTGGACTCTGCGGTGGGTAGGGAGCATGGATGATGAACAAAAATAAAAACAATCAATGGAAAAAAAGAAATCTTCCAAGAGACCACATGTGGATAATGACTCGGAAACAGAAAACGATAGTGAAAAATTTCCACGATTTATTGTTCTTGAAGCAATAAGCAACAAAGCACTAACAGAAATATCTCCATGTAAAATCCAAAAAGCTATATCATATAGTCATACCAAAAAATGTAAAAAAACTACAAAATGGGACATTACTAGTGGAAGTGGAAAAAAAGATATATGCGGATACACTAATAGGACAAAAAAATCTACAAGAAATAGAAATAAAATCCTACCCACACCAAACCCTAAATTTCTCAAAGGGTGTAGTAAAAAGCAAGGAGCTCTCCGTGTGCACTCTAGAGGAGATAAAAAATAGAACTCCAAACTCAAGGTGTTACAAATGTCAAAAGAATCACAATAAAGAAAAATGAAGCAGAGATACAAACTAATACCTACATTCTAACATTCAACTCCCCCCAGATTCCGACAACAATTAAAATTGGATATGAAATTATAAAAGTAGAACAATACATACCAAACCCTCTTCAATGTTATAGATGCCACAAATTTGGGCATCAGAGATTCCTGTTGAAACAAAAAAAACATGTGGAAAATGTAGTGAGAAAGAACCAGAACATAAAGAAGAGAACTGTCCAAATGAGAGTCTATGCTCAAACTGTTTGGGAAACCACTCTGCCCTCTCAAAACAATGTAGTATCTACAAACAGGAAAAAGAAATAATCATAATAAAATACAAAAAAAATATATCTTTCTCAGAAGCACGAAAAGAAGTTAAAAATAACAAAAGAAAACACCTACGCCTCCATGGTACAAAATAAACAATGAAGATAAAATAAAAGGTACAACTGAAATAACAAATTTATGTAAGGAATTAAAAGCTTTCCTTGAAGAATTAAAAACCTTTTTAATTGAACTTAAATCGGATCAAAATAAAACTAAAACTCAACAACCCAAATCAAATGGAATTAACCCAAGAAGAAGGCAAAAAACTCTGGAAAGAAAACATAGAACAAAACTCCAGCAAACCCTCTTCCCAAACCCAAAACAAGAAAATGAAAAAAACAAAAAGACAAAAAAGTGACAACAGAACAAGAAAACGCTCGATCAAGATCTAACTCAAAATCAAGAATCAATATATCAAATGAAAATAAATTTGAACCTATGGAATATATGGAAATAGAAGAGAAAGAAAATAAACAAAATCCAAAACAAAACCCAAAATCTGACCAAAGGACACCACAAGCAGTTGAAGACAAAGCTTCTAAAAACTCAAGAGATGGAAAAAAACTGGAGAGGACAAATGATATAAACCTAGAAGGTAACTTCACCCACCAAAAAATGAAAATATAACTATGGCACATAAGATCCTGCAATAGAACTGTCGTGGAATAAGATCTAATTACAATGACTTGCTCATACTTATGTCACTATTGTATCCAGCCGTCATCTGCTTACAGGAAACTTTTTTACAAGAAAATGCCAACTTAAAAATTATAAACGATACCATTATAACCACAATACAGGACATAGAGCTAATGGAGGAGTGTCAATATTGATTAGAAATGACATACCGCAGAGTAAAAAGTACACATTAAAACTAAATTACAAGCAATAGCAACACAAGTGACACTAGATAAAACCATCACAATTCTTTCCATTTATATACCCCCACAGGAACCAATAAATACAACAGAAATAAACAACTTAATGGAACAACTTCCTAAACCCAGAATCTTACTAGGAGACTTTAACAGTCATAATCCTATCTGGAATAGCAAAAAGCTAGATACTAAAGGTAAAATATTGGAAGAAATAATTAACACCCATAACTTATGTCAATTAAATCATAATTCCTCAACCTACCTTAATCCCTCCAATGGAACAGAATCGTCAATAGACTTAAGTATATGCGATCCAGAAATTTGTATGGACTTTACATGGAAAACACATAGCGACACATGTGGCAGTGATCATTACCCGATCATTCTAGAAAATCAAAAGCCTGCCAAGGAAGAAAAGATAGGCCCCATCAGATGGAAACTGAAAAGAGCCAACTGGGAGGGTTTCAAAAACAAATGTAAATAATTACTGATACAGTCGAAAGACACAGACAACTCGATAGAATATTTTACCAAAACATTAATAACCATTGCCTCAGAAAATATACCAAAAAAGCAAAATAATTATAAAAAAACTAAACCCTGGTTTGACAAAAACTGCCAAAAAGCAGTCAGAAACCGGGAAGCTGCATTGCGAAAATTCAAAAAGGAACCCACAACCCAAAATTTTATTGAAATGAAAAAACTCAAAGCAGTAGCACAGAAAACTGTTAAGCCAAAAGGGAATGTTGGAAAAAATATGTAAACAGCCTAAATACACATTCCAAAACCAAAACAATATGGGAAAAATAACTGGAAAAAATCAAATATCCCCAATAATACATCTTAAAAAGAACAACACTAAAGCAACCAGCAAAAAAGAGATAGCAAACCTACTAGCAGAGACATTTGCAGAAAACTCCAAAATGAATAAAAATCAAAACCTACAAAAGTATAAACAAAAAGATATAAATAACCAACTAAATTTCTCATCTAAAAATACAGAAGCCTACAACAACCTATTCACCGAAGCAGAACTAATAGAAGCCATAAAATTCCCACAACACAGCAGTAGGCCCAGACCAAATCCACTATGAATTTATTAAACAACTACCACAAGAATTGCTGAAATACCTTTTGAATATTTTCAACAATATATGGGCAACTGGGAAATTTCCCAAAATATGGAGAGAATCGATAATTATTCCCATACTCAAAGAAGGAAAAGAGGGAAACAATCCACAAAGTTACCGACCAATAGCATTAACAAGCTGTCTATGTAAGACAATGGAGCGAATGGTCAATGCCAGATTTAGTTAGTTTCTAGAAGAAGGAAAACACATATCAAAATATCAATGTGGATATAATAAAGGAAGAAGTACAATAGATCACATAATAAGACTAGAAACAGCCATAAGAGAAGCCAATTTAAACAAACAACATCTAATAGCCATATTCTTTGATATAGAAAAAGCATTTGATCAAACCTGGAAACATGGTATAATGAAAGATCTGCATAAACTAGGACTAAGAGGTACCAAACTTTGTAAAAGGATTTTTAACAGATAGACTCTTCCAAGTACAAATAGATGCTACACTATCTGATTATCAAAAGCAAGAAGAGGGAGTACCACAGGGAAGTGTACTCTCCCCTACACTTTTCAAAATAAAAATAAATGACACAATAAAAAACATCAAACCAGGAATACACTGTAGCCTTTACGTTGATGATTTTACAATATATACAGATCGAGAAACCTCAACACAGCAGAAAGACAACTTCAACAATGCTTACATCAAATAAACAAATGGACACTTGAAAACGGTTTTAAAATATCAAAAACAAAAACAAAATCTGTACACTTCTGCCAACTGAAAAAATGACATAATAACCCAACTCTAAAACTAGAAAATGAAGAAATACCAGTAGTTCAGCAATACAAATTTCTAGGAATGATTTTTGACAGCAAACTGACCTTTAGACCACATATCAATTACCTAAAAACAAAATGTTTTAAAGCTCTCCAACTACTGCGAACAGTAGCCCACACAGAATGGGGAGCTAGCAAAGAAACCCTTCTTAAACTTTATAGAACGTTGATCCGCTCCAAACTGGACGATGGCAGCATGGTCTACCAATCAACTAGAAAGTCCTATCTAAAAACAATAAACACAATACACCATGAAGGCCTTCGGATAGTTCTAGGAGCCTATC
>OZ010578.1:83506061-83511061 GCA_963932145.1 Acanthosepion lycidas
ATATACGATAAAGAACATATATATATATCATAAAGAACATATATATATATATGATAAAGAACATATATATATATAGATATCTTCTTTATCATGTATATATATATATATATACATATATATATGATAAAGAATATATATATATATATATATATATATATATAGATATCATCTTTATCATGTATATATATATATATATATATATATATATACATATATATATGATAAAGAACATATATATATATATATATATATATATAGATATCATCTTTATCATGTATATATATATATATATATATATATATATATACATATATATATGATAAAGAACATATATATATATATATAGATATGTTCTTTATCATATATATATATATATTATCATATATATATATATATATATATTCTTTATCATATATATATATATATATATATTCTTTATCATATATATATATATATATATTCTTTATCATATATATATATATATATATATATTCTTTATCATATATATATATATATATATATTCTTTATCATATATATATATATATTCTTTATCATATATATATATATATATTCTTTATCATATATATATATATATTCTTTATCATATATATATATATTCTTTATCATATATATATATATATATATATTCTTTATCATATATATATATATATATATGTTCTTTATCATATATATATATATATATATATGTTCTTTATCATATATATATATATATATATATATATGTTCTTTATCATATATATATATATATATATATGTTCTTTATCATATATATATATATATATATGTTCTTTATCATATATATATATATATATGTTCTTTATCATATATATATATATATATATATATATATGTTCTTTATCATATATGTATATATATATATATATGTTCTTTATCATATATGTATATATATATATATATATATGTTCTTTATCATATATATATATATATATATATATATGTTCTTTATCATATATATATATATATATATATATATATATATGTTTTTATCATATATATATATATATATATATATGTTTTTATCATATATATATATATATATATATATATGTTCTTTATCATATATATATATATATATATATATGTTCTTTATCATATATATATATATATATGTTCTTTATCATATATATATATATATATATATGTTCTTTATCATATATATATATATATATGTTCTTTATCATATATATATATATGTTCTTTATCATATATATATATATGTATATATATGTTCTTTATCATATATATATATATATATATATATATATGTTCTTTATCATATATATATATATATATATATATATATATGTTCTTTATCATATATATATATATATATATATATATATATGTTCTTTATCATATATATATATATATATATATATATATATATATGTTCTTTATCATATATATATATATATATATATATATATATATGTTCTTTATCATATATATATATATATATATATATATATGTTCTTTATCATATATATATATATATATATATATATATATGTTCTTTATCATATATATATATATATATATATATATATATATATATATATGTTCTTTATCATATATATATATATATATATATATATATATATATATATTCTTTATCATATATATATATATATATATATTCTTTATCATATATATATATATATATATATATATATATTCTTTATCATATATATATATATATATATATATTCTTTATCATATATATATATATATATATATTCTTTATCATATATATATATATATATATATATATGTTCTTTATCATATGTATATATATATGTTCTTTTTCATATATATATATATGTTCTTTTTCATATATATATATATGTTCTTTTTCATATATATATATATATATATAATGTTCTTCATCATATGTATATATATATATATGTTCTTTATCATGTGTATATATATATACATATGTTCTTTATCATATGTATATATATATATATATACATATGTTCTTTATCATATGTATATATATATATATATACATATGTTCTTTATCATATGTATATATATATATACATATGTTCTTTATCATATGTATATATATATATACATATATATTCTTTATCATATGTATACATATCTTCTTTATCATATGTATACATATCTTCTTTATCATATGTATATATATATATACATATATGTTCTTTATCATATGTATATATATATATACATATATGTTCTTTATCATATATATATATATTCTTTATCATATATATATATATATATATATATTCTTTATCATATATATATATATATATTTTCTTTATCATACATATATATATATATATATGTTCTTTATCATATATATATATATATGTTCTTTATCATATATATATATATATATATATATAAAATATATATATATATATATATGTTCTTTATCATATATATATATATATATATAAAATATATATATATATATATATATATGTTCTTTATCATATATATATATATATATGTTCTTTATCATATGTATATATATATATATATATATATGTTCTTTATCATATGTATATATATATATATATATATATGTTCTTTATCATATGTATATATATATACATATGTATATGTTCTTTATCATATATATATATATAAATATATATGTTCTTTATCATATATATATATATATAAATACATATGTTCTTTATCATATGTATACATATATATATATATATATATATATATATATATATATGGGTTCTTTATCATATGTATATATATATACATATAAGTTCTTTATCATATATATATATATATATTATTTATCATATATATATGTATATATGTTCTTTATCATATATATGTATAAATGTTCTTTATCATATATATGTATATATGTTCTTTATCATATATATATATATATATATATATATATATATATATAATGTTCTTTATCATATATATATATATATGTTCTTTATCAGATATATATATATATATATATGTTCTTTATCATATATATATGTTCTTTATCATATATATATATATATATGTTCTTTATCATATATATATATATATATATATATATATATATGTTCTTTATCATATATATATATATATGTTCTTTATCATATATATATATATATGTTCTTTATCATATATATATATATATATATATATGTTCTTTATCATATATATATATATATGTTCTTTATCAGATATATATATATATATATATGTTCTTTATCAGATATATATATATATATATATGTTCTTTATCATATATATATATATATATATGTTCTTTATCAGATATATATATATATATATATTTGTTCTTTATCTTATATATATATATATATATATATATAAATGTTCTTTATCATAGATATATATATATATATGTTCTTTATCATATATATATATGTTTTTATCATATATATGTATATATATATATGTTCTTTATCATATATATATATATATATTTTCTATATCATATATATATATATATATATGTTCTTTATCATATATATATATATATGTTCTTTATCATATATATATATATATATATATATAAAATATATATATATATATGTTCTTTATCATATATATATATATATGTTCTTTATCATATGTATATATATATATATATGTTCTTTATCATATGTATATATATATATATATATGTTCTTTATCATATGTATATATATATATATATATGTTCTTTATCATATATATATATATAAATATATATGTTCTTTATCATATGTATACATATATATATATATATACATATATGTTCTTTATCATATATATATATATATATATATATATATATATATATATGGGTTCTTTATCATATGTATATATATATACATATAAGTTCTTTATCATATATATATATATATATATATTATTTATCATATATATATATATATATATATATATGTATAAATGTTCTTTATCATATATATGTATATATGTTCTTTATCATATATATATATATATGTATAAATGTTCTTTATCATATATATGTATATATATATATATAATGTTCTTTATCATATATATATATATATATTCTTTATCAGATATATATATGTTCTTTATCATATATATATATATATATATATATGTTCTTTATCATATATATATATATATATATATATATATATATATATATATGTTCTTTATCATATATATATATATATGTTCTTTATCATATATATATATATGTTCTTTATCATATATATATATATATATATATATATATATATGTTCTTTATCATATATATATATATGTTCTTTATCAGATATATATATATATATATATGTTCTTTATCAGATATATATATATATATATGTTCTTTATCATATATATATATATATATATATATTTGTTCTTTATCTTATATATATATATATATATATATATAAATGTTCTTTATCATATATATATAGATATATATGTTCTTTATCATATATATATATGTTCTTTATCATATATATATATATATGTTCTTTATCATATATATATATATATATATGTTCTTTATCATATATATATATATATATATATATATATGTTCTTTATCATATATATATGTTCTTTATCATATATATATATATATGTTCTTTATCATATATATATATATATATATATATGTCCTTTATCATATATATATATATATATATATATATATATATATATATTCTTTATCATATATATATATATATATATATATATTCTTTATCATATATATATATATATTCTTTATCATATATATATATATATATATATATATATATATATATATCTTTATCATATATATATATATATATATATATATATATATATATTCTTTATCATATATATATATATATATATATATTCTTTATCATATATATATATATATTCTTTATCATATATATATATATATATATATATATATATATATTCTTTATCATATATATATATATATTC
>OZ010578.1:83516061-83536061 GCA_963932145.1 Acanthosepion lycidas
TCATATATATATATATATATATATATGTTCTTTATCATATATATATATATATATATGTTCTTTATCATATATATATATATATATATATATATATATATATATATGTTCTTTATCATATATATATATATATATATTCTTTATCATATATATATATATATATATATGATAAAGAACATATATATATATATATATATATATATGTTCTTTATCATATATATATATATATATATGTTCTTTATCATATATATATATATATATATATATATGATAAAGAACATATATATATATATATATATATATGTTCTTTATCATATATATATATGTTCATTATCATATATATATATGTTCTTTATTATATATATATATATATATATGTTCTTTATTATATATATATATATATATATATATGTTCTTTATCATATATATATATATATATATGTATATATATGTTCTTTATCATATATATATATATATATATATATGTTCTTTATCATATATATATATGTTCTTTATCATATATATATATATATATATATATGTATGTTCTTTATCATATATATATATGTTCTTTATCATATATATATATATATATATATGTATGTTCTTTATCATATATATATATATATATATATATATGTTCTTTATCATATATATATATATGTTCTTTATCATATATATATATATATGTTCTTTATCATATATATATATATATATGTTCTTTATCATATATATATATATATATGTTCTTTATCATATATATATATATATATATGTTCTTTATCATATATATATATATATGTTCTTTATCATATGTATATATATATGTTCTTTATCATATATATATATATATGTTATTTATCATATATATATATATATATGTTCTTTATCATATGTATATATATATGTTCTTTATCATATATATATATATATGTTCTTTATCATATATATATATATATATGTTCTTTATCATATATATATATATATATATATATGTTCTTTATCATATATATATATATATATATATGTTCTTTATCATATATATATATATATATGTTCTTTATCATATATATATATATATGTTCTTTATCATATAATATATATATATATATATGTTCTTTATCATATAATATATATATATATATGTTCTTTATCATATATATATATATGTTCTTTATCATATATATATATGTTCTTTATCATATATATATATATATATATGTTCTTTATCATATATATATATATATATGTTCTTTATCATATATATATATATATTCTTTATCATATATATATATGTTCTTTATCATATATATATATATATATGTTCTTTATCATATATATATATATATTCTTTATCATATATATATATATATATATATGTTCTTTATCATATATATATATATATGTTCTTTATCATATATATATATATATGTTCTTTATCATATATATATATATATATGTTCTTTATCATATATATATATATATATGTTCTTTATCATATATATATATATATATGTTCTTTATATATATATATATATATATATATGTTCTTTATCATATATATATATATATATATATGTTCTTTATCATATATATATATATATATATTCTTTATCATATATATATATATATATATATATTCTTTATCATATATATATATATATGTTCTTTATCATATATATATATATATATATGTTCTTTATCATATATATATATATATATATATGTTCTTTATCATATATATATATATATATATATATGTTCTTTATCATATATATATATATATATATATATATTCTTTATCATATATATATATATGTTCTTTATCATATATATATATATATATGTTCTTTATCATATATATTATATATATATATATTCTTTATCATATATATATATATATATATATATATATATTCTTTATCATATATATATATATATATATATATATATTCTTTATCATATATATATATATATATATATATATATTCTTTATCATATATATATATACATATATATATGTGTTCTTTATCATATATATATATATATATATATATATATATATGTTCTTTATCATATATATATATATGTATGTATGTTCTTTATCATATATAAGTTTTTAATCATAACCATATATGTTAGCTCTATCTCTGATATTGAGCGCTTTTTAATAAGTACCGCGCATATAATATATCAATAATTATACACATATATATATAGATATGTTCTTTAATATATATATATATATATATAGATCTGTTCTTTATTATATATATATATATATATATATATATATATATATAGATATGTTCTTTATCATATATATATATATATATATAGATAGATATAGATATGTTCTTTATCATATATATATATATATATATATATATATATATATATATATATATATATGTTCTTGATCATATATATATATTCTTTATTATATGTATATATATGTGTGCGTGTGTATTTAGGCAGCACTCCTTCTTTCATCCACATTTCATTGAATATGACAGACAAGGCACTTAGTTTTTTAGACAAGGATTTAGGTTTTTATACAATTTCTCATGTGATCTAATAATATTTTCTTTTTAGCTTATAACTTATATAAAAACTGTCCAATTCTTTTTCATCCAAGCACTTTCAGCTGTACATTTAGCCATTTTCAAGGTTGAAATATATTAACTGTTAACAAGAAATAGATTGTTGTATGTATGTATTTATATAATTTTTTCAGTTTCAAAACACGATCATGATATTGTGTTCTTTTTCATAGTTGATATTATTGAGTGTTGCTTTTTTTGTTTTTATTTATAAGCCTACCATTATTTTTAACCTTTTTTTTTTTTTTTTGCATGTAGATGATGCTATTATATTTGTGTTATCAACAAGTATGATATGAATAGGGTCCAGTAGGTCTCCATGAATATTTAAATGAGACCTAATTGAGCTATGGTCAGAAAGGTGTAGCCTTTGTGTCAAACATGTTGTAGTATGGCCTATTATTTATGAATTTTGATTAATCAGTAATACAATTACTTAGTGGGCACATAAATTCGTAAATAATATTTGTCCTATTTAATTTTGTTCTAGGAGGTGAATTATTATTTTTAACTATAAGTTTAGAGGTTTTAAATTTTTTGTAATAAATAATTTATCTAATTTTTTGCTATTGATAACTAGTGTTGTGCATTTTTTATAATTTTCTTAATAATTATATATGGATAGTTTTTAAATAATTTATCATCCAAAAAGAAAAAAATATTAGATCACATGAGAAATTGTATAAAAAGCTGAATCAAACACCTTGTCTGTCATATTCAATGAAATGTGTATATATATGTATATATATATATATATATATATATATATTTTGAACAATAAAAATTAAAAAATTAAAATCCTCAGACACACTGGGTTGTAGATTAATATTCTTTCGTTTTTTTATTATTATTCCACTTAGATTCCTCGACTAGTTTCGGACGAAATGGCCATCATCGGGAGGAGAAATATCTCTGCTTGCTGCTAGCACTAAACTACAGAAATGAATGTCTTGATGGAGAAAATGAACTTTTGTCTGTAGTTTTCATTTGTTTTTTTATTTTTTTATCTTTTTAATATGAATCTTTTAACATTCCTTGTGTTGGTCAAACAGTCTCTTTTAAGTTGTTATTTGAGATAAGAGCTGGATGCTGCTATGAATTCTCTGGTCAGTTTGATAGTTTTATTGGACTTGGTGAGGGGATGTGTCTCTGTTTAGTGTTTGTTTGTGTGTGTGTTTTATTTGGTTCTTAGGGAGTGAGTGAGTATGATATGTGTAAGCGTGTGTATTGCAGTGGGTGTGTGTTATCATTTGGCTCATTAGGGAGTGAGTGCGTATGATGTGTGTAAGTGTGTCTATTTGTGTGGGTGAGTGTATAAGTGTGAGGCCTCCACACCTCTGTAAGCCTGTCTGTCTTGTGTGGGTGAGAAATGTGGGTAGTTTTTTTTATTTGTTGATTTATATCTATATATTGTTAAATTTGTGATTTAGCCCGGCTGGATATTTTGTTTTTAGACGTTGTATCCACTTATTTTCATGCGACTCTAAAATATTTCTAATGTTATCTGCTCTGAACTTTTCTATTCTCTCAATTATAGTGAATTTGGCATGGGTTTTGAAATCGTGTTTTTCCAGGCGGAAATGTTGTTCTACAGGTAACAATTTTTCATGGGGAGTCGATTTAATTCGTTTACGATAATTGTTAATTCTGTAGTGAAAGGGCCATTCAGATTTTCCTACATATTGTTTCTGTCATAGTGTGCATTCTAGGAGGTAAATTATGTTATGACTTTTACAGTTAGAATCGTGGTAGATTTTGAAAGTAGATTTAGTGACTGAGCTAGTGAATGAATTCGTGTTTTCAACATGGTTGCAATATAAACTTCTTTTGTTGTTGCATGGTTGGGAAAATCCTGTTGTTTTTGTTCTTAGTTTATTACGGATTACCTTGTCCCCTGAAATGTGGTTACTACCTATGATTTCTTTTAGGTTCTTAGGTCTACGATATGCAAGAAGGCCAGGTTCCTTAAACAGTTTTTTTAGGTCTGGTTTGAGATGTAGTATTTCCCATATATATATATATATATATATATATATATATATGTAGTCATCCATAGACAGACTGTTTCACTGTATCACAGCTCATCAGTGTGGCTAGAGATCATGTGATTGCTTCAAGCTGGGTTAAAAACTCAACCAATTTGACATCAGTCAGAAACTCTTACTCTTAGGCCATCAGCTCACACAACAGAAAAAAGGAATTTTTAACACATTATATATAAGATATAAGCATTACTGGCTACCAGAGTGCTGAATTCATAGCAAAGAGCTTTTAGCATTAATTAGCAGCAGCTGACCTTCCCTTTCTTCCAAAGTGCTCAACCTACAAGAGTTTAAGACTTGCTATATTTATCAGGGTAGAGTACTCAGTATCAACAATAGATCATTTACAGATACAGACAGTTTGGAAACAAGAACGAACATTACCTGATAACTGGAATTGTGTGATTTTTTGACCAAATGGCAGTCACCATGTAGTATTGAGTCCTCTGTCTACACTGACTTTTGGCACCAAGAATTTTTTCAAACCTGTTTTGTTAAATAATATTGAAAAGTTACATCCATTCAATTTTTTATTAATTTTTCCAAATAAGTTGTTTTATATACTAAAATACATGTAAAAATTCATTTTAAATGATGCTGCCATGAGGGACTTGAAGTTGGTTCTACAAAACATCACACTAGAATTAACCAAAAATCGTTACAAAATACAAAATCCTTTAATACTAATGTAGCCACATTCAAAAGTACACTTTAGGAAAAATAAAAATAAACTTTGGTAAATTTCCTGATTATATAAAAGAACTAATTTGGAAATTTGAAAAACTTAAAAAATTGGATAGAACTTGTTGATATTATTCAACAAAACATGTTTGAAAATATATACGCGCACACTTGTGCGTGTATATATGTGTGTGTTCTTGGAAGCAGGTTTTGCCTACTACCTGATTATGCACCATTGGACCCATTTTTCTCCACCTTTGTTATGAGTTTCTAGTCCAAATTGATCAACTATTTCACCATCTCTCTCCTTACCTACTATGGCATTCAGGTTTCCCATTATGATTGTAATTTCTTGTAAAATTTGCATTAAACTTTAATGCTGTCTAGTGTACAATAAAACTTTTGTTTTTCTTCTATACTTTGTGCTGTTGGTTCATAAACAGCTAGGATGTATTTAAACCCAGCAACATTTTTCCTTATCACTGCCCACTGAATTTACCATTACTCCAATTTGCAAACTGATTATTTTTACACATTTTTAATTAGTCATTACCAAGTGCTGCTGTATTCCACATTGAACAACACAAAGAAAGGAACTGTTTGTGATCAAGAGTAATAACTGACAGAATAGAATTGTTGTTTTTTTTTAATCAATTCACCCTAAGCAAGGCAATAACACCACTAAGACTAAGGGGCTACTGAGAGTGAAAGAGAATGAGAAGAGTTCAGAAAGAACTGGAAACCCAATACTAAACAGGAAACAAGGAACAATGTGCAAAATTTTGAAAACAGTTTCTGGTGAAAGATAAATATTTAAACAAGAAAGAATTTTTACTGGTGGAAGAATCTCTTCTATAATTTAAAACTGAATGTGACTTTATATATTTATTGGTCATTCAATCTGATCTTGCTTTCTTAGTAGTAAAATATTCTGATGTTCTGGTAGCAGGAGGATTTACTCAACACCAATATGCAAATTAAATCAGAGAATAGGCTGTGAATACATTACTTTTTTTTTTCTATTTTTTTTTCATGCCTCCTTTTTATAGTTTTACTTCAGTGATTTAAAAATCAGAATTCTTTCTTACACATGCCAATAAAGTTAACTGTATAAATAAAAATTCAAGATTATTCATGCAGAAAACTATAACCAAGGCAATTACAAAATTAAATAGTGTTGTCATCCTTTTTATGACTGCAATATTTTTTATGAGTAAACTTAGCTTAAAGAAAATCTTCCTTTTTTTTTTCTTTTTTCTTTGCAAATGCATTGTGTGCCTAAATCTGTGTATAGAATTACATTTAAGTAAATTTACTTTCATAATATTTACTTAGGTGAAATTCCCTGAATGCAAGGTCATTTAACAAATAGATAAATTGTGCTAAGATTCAGGTCATCTGTGATCAGCCGATAAATATGTCACATAGCGTCATTAGTTTTTATCTGTAAAGAAATTTAATAATGATATTAACACCAACACAATAATTGCCCTCCACCCAAATATTTTATAGAAATGAACACCAAGATTGTTAATATTTCCACTGCTGTTACCATACTTATGTCTTTACAAAACTTACATTGCCTGCTGTTGATATATATATATGTTTTCCAGATAACAAAAATATGTTGCCTGCTGTTGATATATATATGTATACATTTTCAGGAATACAAAACATACGTTGCCTGCTTTCAACATAAATGCGTGTTCTCAAGATGTACTTATACATCTTTACAAAACTTACCTTGCCTGCTCTTGACATATATGTACATTTTCACTACTACTTATATGTCTTTACAAAGCATAAATTGCTTGTTGTCAATGCACATATATATGTATATATATATAATCTTGAAAATGTACATATTTGTTGACAGCAGGCAACGTAAGTTTTGTAAAGATGTATAAGTACATCTTGAGAACATACATTTGTTGAAAGCAGGCAATGTATATTTTGTATTCCTGAAAAGGTATACATATATATCAACAACAGGCAACATATTTTTTGTAATCTTGAAAATATATAAGTAATAAAAATGTTGGATTAATATATATATATATATTTTAATCCAACATTTTTATTACTTCAAACATAGCTGAGCAGTCTAAAGCATGCCAGATTAGACAGTGGTGTCTCCTAGAAAGAGAGATTCAGGCTTGAGCGATGCTGGACGGCACATTTTCTTTATTAAGGTTTTTTGAGTGCACAGGCTGGTAGTCTTAATATACACTGGGTTTTTTTGGGTTTTTTTAAAACTGTTTGCCTACTTAAATACTGAAAATAATATTTGAAGTAATCAAAATGTCAGATTAAAAATAAATCCATTAATTCTTTAGAAATATATATAATAATGTTAGCTATTAATACAAGCAATACATAAAACATTAATATTATTAAATTAAATATAATAACCTTCAATACTTATCATAGGCCAACTCTGAGTTTCATACTTTTTCAATCATCAAGCCTCTCAACAAGAATGACTGCATTGGCCACAGAAAATAATATATATATATATATATATATATATATATATTCTGTTTATATGTTATTTTTATAGATACAATTACTTAAGTAAAGGCCCTGTTTATAATAAACAGTATTAATTATTAGGATGGTACAAAAATAATATCGTTTTTTGACATTAAAAAATACGTCAAAAAACGATATTATTTTTGCACCAAACTAATACATTTGCCAGCCTGAATGTCGGAGAAATTTCATAAAAAATGTGTCCTTTGAAAATATATTCAAATAATTATAGGACTTGGTTCCTTTCATAATATATATGTATAAAATAGAATGATTTCAGCATTAAATAACACTACAATGAATCAACTGAGTCAACCCATTCTCATGGAGTGTTACATTTTTATGGTATTGTGCCAAAATTTAGCTTAATAAATAGATAAAACAAACCCCATGTATAGCAAAAGTTGTTTTCCAGAAACTAAGCAAAGTATGAAGAGATAGGAAAATATATATAAAAAAAAAAAAAAAAATGTGTTGAATTGTGATGACAATGAATGCTGGACAATTTCCTTATGGAGGAAGAGATTTGAAGCAACAAAGATGTAGTTCTACTAACAAATGCTAAGAATACTATGAACTGAATATGTATGATGTAATGTAATAACTTGTCACCCCCATGAGTGACTACACTATAGGTAGTAACTACTTATAAGTATCTGTAAGTCAATGGACTACAGAGACTAGCTGGGATCTGTTGAGTATGACTCAGATTTACGTGAGAACTACCGACCTTCCAATAGTAGCACTCACTACTGGATTGACTTACAACGACCTTGTGCATAACTTTTACCTTATTCTTATTGTACTGGTTTTTTACAATAAACCTTTACTTATTTCATCCACCTTGTTTTTCAAGTATATATTCCTTTTAGCACGGAATATAATGAGTGAGTAATGAGAAAGTCTTAAGGAAAATAAGAACTACAAGATACTTGGAATCAGAAAGGAATGGCTGAAATTTCTGGAACACAGAATGAAGAAAAGGAGCATAGAAAATTTAATACCCACTGGATATACTGAAGGCAAGAGAAGTAAGGAGCAAGAGTGAGTAACCTACTAACAAGTGTGGTAGGACAGGGACAAAGAGGGGTGGTAAAGGGTTAAGAGTTACTTAGAACCACAAAAGATAAAAAGTTGAGGCAGGCCATAAACACCCACATCCTGAAGGAACATAGTGCAGAAAAGAAGAAAAGAATCCCATGTACTGCTGACAAAAATATCACTTTTCTCTTCATTGTCTTCAGTTATGTGCTATGCGTGATACACGCTTAGGCGATCATGTATCTTTCGAGACATGACTGACAAGGCAGATTTTTTTTTCCCACAGTAGGTTACTATTTCTTTTTGTGGCAGACCAGTTGACATCCAAGGCTATAGAGCCCTATCTATCCTGCTATTTACCCATAGCTTGTGGGGGGAGAAGAAGAGGATTCATACCTTTCCCAAGGTTATTAGCCATAAATTATAAGTTAATTAAATCTTAAATTGGTATCCACTCAGTCGGGATATTGTATCTTATTAATAATTGTCAATAAAAAGAGGTGTTTATTTTGTCTGAAATTGATTAATTAATAGAATAATGTGACCACTGTAATTTGAATCTATATAATTTTCTCATTTTCCCTAATTTTAAATTTATATAGATTTTGGATGTTTTTCATCTCAAACACTTCAAATTGGTAGATATAGATCCACTTAACTCTAGAGCAGGGTTTCTTAACCGGAGGTATCCATACCTCTTGGGTGTATAGGAACCAAATGCTGGGGGTATGGGACTCGATTTCTGGGTACTGGTAGTCCACATCCCCCCCCCCCCGTGTTGTGTTTGTCAGTTTTTCATTTTTCTTTTCACAGATTTGGTGCAAAATGTCGTCAAAAAAAGGAAGTGGAATGATTCAGATGCAGATTTTGGCTTCACCTGTGTGACAGAATGAGATGGAACAGAAAGATCCCAGTGCATGCTGTGCAATTTGGTAATGAGCAATGGAAATTTGAAGCCATAAGGACTGAGGGAATATTTTGAAAGCAAACACAGTAGTCATGTTGGCACATCGATTGAGACTTTTAAGTTGCTATGATCAGAAAGCAACTCTTTCATCATATGGGTTTTCTGCTCCAGGAAAGCCTCTTCTGGAAGCCTCCTACAAAGTTTCATACATGATTGCCAGAGAAAAGAAGCTCCACATAATAGGGGAGACCCTCGTGAAACCCTGTGTGCAGGAGATGGCAAAAATTGTGCTGGGAGAGGAGGCCACGAAGCAACTAAGTCAGGTGTCCTTGTACAACGATACTGTACGCCAGAGAATTAAAGACATGAGTCAGGACATAACCCAAGTTGTCAGTGAGATTAAACAAAGTCCTGCAAAAATCAGACCATATTCAATTGCTTGTATTTGTACAATATATACATGAAAAGAACGTCAAGGAAGAGTTTTTATTCTATGAACGACTCAAAACAATAACCAAAGCAGTTCACATATTCAAGCTGGTCCAATCTTTCTTTGATCACCATGAGCTGGCATGAGATTTGATTGGGTCTATTTGTACATATGGCGCCTCCTGCCATGATTGGCAAAAAATCTGGAATAATTGCTATGGTCATGGAGAAAGCTCCACATATACTCACCACACACTGTGTTCTACATCGCCAAGCTCTGGCATCCAAAACATTGCCAAAGAAACTTAAAAGGCGATGGGAATAATTGTGCAAACAGTCAACTTTATTCATGGAGATACATTGAATCAGTAGCTGTTTAAAAAATTCTGTGACCAGATTGGAGCAGAACACGGAGTGTTGCTGTACCATACAGAGGTACATCAGCTGAGTTGTGGCAGTGTTTTCACACGTGTAGTGGAACTCCAGGATGAAATTCTCAAATTTCTCAAGCATCAACAATCGCCTCTAGCCAGTCATTTTGAAGATGAGCATTTTATTGTTAGCCTGGGATATTTGGCTGATATTTTCAGTCTTCTCAATGATTTGAATACATCAGTGCAGGGAATGAAAGGGATGTGGACATCATTCAAGCCAGGGGAAAAGTTGTTGCATTCACAAGGAAATTACCTATCTGGAGTCACCATGTTGAAAGCAGAAACCTGGCAAACTTTCCAATCCTTTACAATATCCTTATTGAAGATGTTAGAACCCTACCTGTAGAAATAATTCAAGAAGTCAAGATTCATTTGGAAGTTCTAAGTACAAATTTTGAGGGTTACTTTTCAGATATTGATGATCTTAGCATGGATTCAATTTGGATACAAAACCCTTTCTCATTTGATATATTGAGAATGAGTGATAACGATTTATCAAAGGATGATTTCATTGAATTCCAAGAGGACCCAAGAAAGAAAGCTGATTTTGAAAGGTCTGGGATGGATGTCAAGCAGTTTTGGTGTGAACAAATCTTTGCTTACCCAAGTTTGGCAATTAGGTTTTGGTTCCCTTCACAACTACGTATCTCTATGAAACAGGATTCTCTGCATTATTAAATCTGAAATCAAAATGGAGAAATTGACTTGATGTGTCAGATGACATGAGAGTAGCTTTGTCAGTAACTGTACCATGATTCTATGCTTTAATTGCACAAAAACAACAAATATCTCCCTAGATTAGTAAAAGTCTGTTTTATTGTAGTCGAGATACTAAAAAAACTTGCACATTTATGTTCTCTTCCTTTTTCTTGTGTAATAAAAGTGATTTATAACTTTATTTTGCTTTCATTTAAAAAAATATAATAAAATTATCTATGCTTATGGTTTTTTTCATGTTCTATTCCGCGCAGTCCATATCTAAAGTACAGTAAATTCAAACGATTGTAATATTTGGAAGACATACTGGCAAATAATAGGATTGGTGATAATTATTTCGACAGTCAAGTGAAGTGGGTATGGGACCATATTCAACAATCCATTGGGAGTCTGGAATCATCAAAAGGTTAAGAACCTCTGCTCTAGAGTAAAAAAAACATAGAAAAATATGTAATTCAACTACAATGCAATATTTATCATTTACCATTTTATAAATAAATATGAAAACAAATTCTTATTTCATCTAATAATTAAATAGTGTTTAATATCTTATCAATTCTCAGCATGCTTGATGGAACCTACATTTGGATGTTGAGAGCTATACTTAACATCTCTTGGAGATAACATCCAACTAAATCACACCTCTATGGACCTGATCCTGATATTTTTACAATTTTATGCAAATACAGAATGTGCTTTGTAGGACACTGCTGGCAAGCAAATCAAGAACTAGCAAGTGATATGCGGCTCTGGACACCTGGCCATGGCGCAAGGCAGTCTAGTTACCCAACAACCACCTACATTGACCAGCTATGTTATGATACAGAATGCTACCCTAATGACCTTCCAACCTTGATTCAGGACCATGATAGTTGGCATGATAAACTCATGACTGTCCAAGCTAGCTCAACCGAATAAAAAATAAATCCAATTTGAATTTTATTAAAAGTCTTATCACTTTTTAAAACAATAATCAGGAGTCAAAAGTGTATACAGTAATAGTAGTGTGAAAGGAGTAACCATCCTTTTGACACACCTTTATTTTTATTTTTTTGTGAGGATGAAGGTTAAACGTTGCCAAAACATTTATATACTTAGCTGTACAGTGTGTGTGATATCCACATGGTTTGTTTGAAATTAACTAGTCAGTATGCCAGGCAATTAAATCTCCTCCAGAGGAGAAGACTAGACATATCTGCTACCTACCACATCCTGTTTCTGAGTGAGCAAAAATGGAAGAGGGAATGAGTAATTTCTATTTATACTGCTGATTTTCACACCATCTAGCTGCATTCTTACAGACGAGTTGGAGCAATCCCTCCAATGTCAATATAGTATAAGAGAAATTGAAGGTTTGTTGATAGTGGTTTCAACCTCTCACCCCGCCTCCACACTCACCTGCCAGCTCAAAAGATTCTAATTAGCAACAGAAGGCTTATCAGACCTACAAATTAAAATGAACTCAACTCTAGAGTTCATAAGCTCTCTCAATCTCTCCATAAATGGTGTATGATTTTATCTGTCACAGTTGACCAGCAAGAAAAGTCTGGGAAGTGGTGGGTTAAAAGCAGTCATCTACTTGACCAGAAGAGAATAAAATAATAGATGAAAACTTTTGGAAATAAGTGACAACAAACTGGACATCAAGGACTTCCACAGTTGGGATTGGTAATTCTGATGCTGCTTGTTACAGTTGCCAACCATATGTCATGATGCCAAGATGGGCAAACAGTTGGTAGGAGGAAGAGTTGACTGGAAGATCTGATCTCTCAGTCTGAGATGTTAGAAAGAAGTGGCAGAAGTTGTCCCTGGTGTCACCAACCCATTCACACTGTGCAAGAGATTCCCTGAATAAACCATAAAAATATATTGAAGATAAGGTTTGAATCTTTCTTTCTTACAGTGGCGTTTATTTTCACCTTTAGTTTCCTTGTGAGCAAGCACTGGGCTTTTGCCAGTTTTTGGTACATACTGATATAAATGACATTCAACATATTTTATGCAACAGGTTGGTGGAAAGCTAAAAGAGGGTTTCAATATGTTTACAATACATTTACTGATCAATTTCATTTCCCTATATACTGTGAAATATGTTTTTCTATCAATTACTGTAATTCCCCATGTATAATACATCTTCATCCATAATATGCATGCCTAAAATTGTGTTGAAAGTGTGGGAAAATGCTTCTACTCATGCAAAATACACCCCCCTTGTTTGGTAATCAAACCCTGTAAATTGTACCCCTCCAATTTCATTACAGCTAGCATTTCCTACTCTTATTCAAGCTTTAATTGAAGATATTTATCAAAATCTATGATCATCACAATTCTAAAAGGAAATGGAAATATTTATATTGTGCCTGCTGCACAGACTCGTTAACCTGATTTTGTTCGATAAAATGAGCAATCTACCAAATTTGTATGTAGTTCGAGTTAGTTATACATAACTTGAGTTTGCTTAATAGTTCAAGTTAGATATACATAACTCGAATTGTGTTTAAAAAGTAGACAGAATAAGAGTTGGTCTGAGAAATGTTTAACAAAGAATAAAATGAATAAAGAAACTAAGAAATGAATTCAATGAAATTTATTGGTCTTGATCATGAGGCAATTTCTGTGCAATTGAGGTTCTTCTCCAGAAGGACAGGTTGTTCATCGTCATGAACCTGTAGCACCAATTTGGATAGACTTTGAAAGTTTCCTCAGGATATTTTTTCATCTTTTTCAGGGCCAACAACCTTATGTCTATAGTGCTGATGGCAAGTCCAGTAGCCCACCTTTCTGCAATTTCCTCCACCAATTCTTTTTCCATTTGAGGATACTTGGCCTCTTCTGCTCTACCAGGGGTTCTTGAAGAAGGTTTTGCAGCCACAATTTTTTCCTTGTTTTTTTTCTCCATAATCTTATATTTGCTTCATTTATATCATACCTTCTTCCTGCAATTTCCCACTTGTTCTGCCACAGCAATAACTTTTCTCTTGAATTCACTGGGGCAACTTGATTTTCTTGAATTCATTTTTAACCAGGGGTGTTGTAGAGTAAGGATAAGAGTAGGTAAGAATAAGGTCTGTTCTTCTCAAGAGAATGTTGCGAACTGCTGGTTGTTTAGCTTAAACTCACACGTTTTACCAATATCCATTTCCACCAAAATAAACTTTCTTATTCTGATAATCTTGACCAATCAGAGTGTATCATGCAGAAGCAACATGGTGGTGCCCATAGTTCATTGCATAGCCGTAATTTTTTCACAAAAAAAAAAGTTTTTGACATAGAATATTATTATTCTAATTTACATTTATGATAATTCTTATTTCATTTTACATTTGTAAGTATTGTTAGGTATATATGATTGTTATCTGACATCCTTATGTAGTTGCAATTGCCAAATGTTGGTGTCAAATTGTTGTATGTTTGTGGTGAGTAGTCATTTTGCAACTGAAATTGACCTATGAAACAGCAATTTTTTAAAGACTTTTTGTAGCTGTGCATAATACACACTCCTAACTTTGCTTATTATTTTTTAGAAAAAAATGCGTATTATACATGGGGAATTACAGCGTGCAAATTCAATATTTAACCTTTTCTTTAAAGACAATGCATTTTTATTCAATATTTATCTTATTTTAAGAATGAAAATATTCATGAATTGCAACTTAAGTTATTATCATTATATACTACATTAAAAATTACATGTTAAATGCACTTTTTTAACTAACAATTATTTTTTACCCGTAACCCTAACTACATCGAAGACTATCTGTACAAAGAGGTACTGAAATATTTGAGGCCTGAACAAGAAGGGAATCCCCATGAAAATTTTAATATTTTGCCATATTTTGGCAAGTTGGTGGTACTGAAATTCTTCTTTCATGATGTGGCTGATCATGGGTCTTCACAACTTCCTATCCTTTGTAGCTCTCAGCCATACTTGAAACTGTCCCTCCCACTTTCTGTCCTGCTCTCCATTTACACAAGCTCACTGTTTCCCTCTGCCCTTCTTATCTTCAATATCTTGTGAGTGTCAAATTTTCCATGCCTCCTGTCTGCATTATGTACCCAGTAAATTTCAATTGTATCTTTTTGATGTTAATTGTACTTTTTGTTTCTGTTTTCCTTAAAACTTCCTTGTTGCTTACATGTTCTGTCCATGGTATTCTTGGCATCCTTCTATGGAACCACATCACTGTTGCCTCATGTCTCCTTTTCACATGTGTAGAAACTGTCCAGCATTTACTGCCATATTGGCAGTTTGATATTACTTAACAGTTGAGCACTCTTTCACTACTCCTTGTATATTCTTTTGTATTTGTACATTGAACTTAAAAAAAAAACATATTCATTTGTTCCTCTTCAATGGGAAATCATTGTAAATAGTATCAATAAAACAGATTTGTATCAACCATTTTTTCAGTTCCCTAAAGGACCCAAGGCCTTTTCTCCCATTTGTCAGACATTGGGTGTAATACACTTTACACTGCCAGGCTGGCCTATAATATGTTAACAGAAGGATTGAATTCAAAGTTGTTCCACTAGACTGTTTGCCCTAACAAGGCAAGACAGCCCAGTCTAACTTACTATTTTACTCTCAGATAGGAGGAGAAGAAGTGGATTCATGCCTTTCTCAAGGTTATTAGTGCAACAGTCTCAGATAGAATTTTCCCAACTGATAACAACTACATCACCTACACATCAAAAGACAGTACAACAAATATGAAACTTACCAACTCTTTGTACTAAATTTTAGATAAGAATGGTGAGGCTTAGGTTGTGGCTTTAGATATCTCAAAGGCATTTGACAGGGTTTGACATGCTAGTCTTCACAAGCTGAATGGAAATGGTGTCTCTGGATGCATTTTTTATCTTAACGAATCATGTAATAAATGTCATGGAGTTAAGGGGGACATGGGGGAGTAATGGATTGCAGCTCACATTGAGGAATCAGAGAGCTGAGTTCAAATTACAGTTGAGTTCATTACACTTACACACTAATACTCTAGGGAAAGCTATGAATTCATCTCATCTCTTCCCAGCTATGGATAAATAGCAGGACACTGGGTTCTAAAACCTTGGGTGGCAACCAGTCTAGGAGAAGGAAACTCTGAATTTGAAACTGTATGTAACCCCGGTGAAGCACATACTATGCAGCTAAGGAAAGGATTGTTTGCATTGACTCAATGATCCTGACTACAGTTGATTCCTTTTTTTAAATGGCCACCCACATTAATGTGGGTGTCCTCCAGGGATCTCTCCTTGAACCTTCTTTGTTTCTTCAACAATATTTCCCAATGCCATCATTTCCTAATTCAGTATCTATGCTGATGACACAACTATTTACTCCTGTCTTAATAGTAAGTCCAATATATTTTATAAAGTAAAACTGATAGCTGATCTCAAAAATGACTTTCAATCAGCTGTTAACTGGAACTAGAAATGGTTTGTAAATTTTAATTCCAAAACAAAACTGCTACCTTTTAGTCATCTTAGATAACTGTTTTTACCTCCCATCAACTAACTGTGCCATTTTGGTCTCACATATTCCATTGACATGAAGTGGAATGATTATATTCAATCAATTGTGACGTCTGCTGCTAGGAAAGTTGTTTTACTATGTCATACCAGATGATTTTTTCTCACTACCATTCATCTTTCATGTTTATAAGTCTACCATTTGGAAGTCATTCCATCTGGAATATTGCTGCTACATTTGGTCTGGTGTTCCTAATATATATCACAAGAATCTTGACAAAATCCAAAGAATCTGTAAAATTATCATTCCTGTCTGGCATCTCAGCTTCAGTCACTTTCCCATTGATGTAACATGACTTCTCCATACCTTTTCTATAAATATTTTCATAGCAATTGTTTTAATGAGCTTTTCTCTTTGGTATCTAGACCTCATGAATTTAAACATAGTATTAGATTGTCAACTAGGTCTTGCCATTATTCTGTGGAAATAGCTAGATATAATCCTAAGTTCTATTCTGATAGATCACACACTTCTCACCTGTGGAACTCTCTTTTAGCTTCTTGTTTTCCTGTCAACTATAATTTTCAAAAAATTTAAATGCAACATGAATCATCAAATTCTGTCTTTCTGAATGCTGTTCTTTTATTGTCCTTTCCCTTCATTAGTGTTTTCTCATTTTCTTTTCACTCTGAGTAACCCCCCTTGCATCTTAGTGGCATTATCGCCTTGCTTGGGGATGAAATGATTTTTTTCTAAAAGGATGTGTGGGTAGAATAACATATCTGAATGGAAAGTGGTATCAGCAAGCCAAGTTCAAATTCCAAGTTAGTCTAGAAATAACTGAAAAGTTAACTAAGGTGAAATATCCCTAGACAATGACAATAGAAAGTGAACAATCTATCTCTATATATTGAATAAAGGATTCAATTTGAAAATTCCCTAAAGGTTACCTGAAGAAGGCTGGAATGTACAATAGCTGATATCAAGGCCAGGGCATACTACCCCTAAACATAGAGGGCCCAAGCCTGATTGGGGACCCTTGGCAGTACTTTGTGACCCTTGCTATCTTATCAACATTTCCTTTTTTTTCTACATACTTTTATATGTTACAAATTAAACTAAGCACAATTAACTATTAATGGATGAAAATATTTTGTAGATTTTGAAGTCATTCTGGGGGCTTTTTTTGGACTAAATCTGAATTTGTTTTGCTCATGCTCTCAGAAAAAAAAAACAAAAAAAAAACACCCAATATAAAATTCACTATTTTTTATCCATAATGCTGAATGTATTAAAATTATTCAACTTTTGAACAAGAAAAATCTCAAATTGATGTTAAAAATTGCTGCAAAACATTGATTTATTTAAAATGGGATGATCTATTATAAACATGTCTCTAATTTGTATTTAGATACATTGTATTTCTTTTCAATTTTTCTAGTTGAATGTACACTTATATTACACACGATCCATTATTGTACATAATTAGGTTACAATAAAAGCACAAGATCCTTGCACCAGCACTGGTTGATATGTTGTGATAGTAAGAATAAATTTAAGGATATTAGTTCAGCTGTAAATAATGAAATGCTAATCATTTTTACTACAGGATGCCTCCAAAAAGCAGTAAATTCAGAAATAAATCTATTTAGCTATCATGATTCATGCACAAACTGAACAATCATTGTAGATATTTAAAAGGTTTGCCTGAATTTTCCACACAAAGTTGTAAGCGTGGTAATCAGGAGGCAGTAGATTTGCAGATAGTGTCAAGAGGAATTTAATTCTGAGCTTCAGATAAGTTCCACTTCAATGAATCAACATCGCGACAATTGGCAAGATGAGGACAACAGTTCAAACAATGTAAATAGTGCAAATACTTATCAAGTAAATCAGATTTGTTCGATGAAAGCCTAAAATCTCCTTTTCCCCTTTATCATTCATTTGGCCACTAAATTTATTCTTCATAATCATAAGTAACTCTTTTCTAGTCTTGTCATTTTCGCTAGAGGATAAGATTTTTAACCAAGGTATATTTTTCCATAAAGTTGACAAAATTGCCTGGTTTATGGCCAATATGTTGAAACACCAGTTCTCATTTTGATCACCAAAGTTAAGCAACATCAAGTCTGATCAGTACCTAGATGGGTGTAATGGATAACAGCTCAGAATTGGAAGTCAAAGAGCAGAGTTCCAATTCCAGTTGGGTTCGTTATATTCATTTACATGCAAAAAAAAAAAAAAAAGAAGAGAAAGCTTCTTATAACTCATGCATTAATTTTTCAGTTACAGAAAATTTAATCATTCAAAGTATTTCTACACTTCTTCTGAAAAGGCTAACAGAATAATTTGGCTTTTTTTTAATCTTCAGGATAATGTTCGTTTTCCGTCTGGTCATTCTTTTGTTGGCTTTCACCAGAACTTGCTGGAGAAATTATTATTCTGGACAATGTTTACAATAACAGTGTTGAATTCATTTTTGATAGCTCTCGGCTTAAAACTAAGAATCATATTATTCTTGATTTTTATAGACAATGCAGTAAAATAATATTGAATCTCCATTTTGCTAGGAAAATCTAACCAATCAGAATATATTTTTTCAAAGATCTTCCAACATTCAACTGGAAAACTATTTGTTGTTTGTCCTGAACAGTAAATAAATCAAATAATTAAAAATTCCTTACCTTCTTTGTTGATCTTAGATATCCTCAGAGATCAAAAAGTGTAGCAAGCAACTTTACAAGCCAATCAGATTCCTTGCTGAAACTTTTACCATACAAAAATGATCTGTAGAATGAGTAGGTTTTTGGAGTCAACAGAAAGTGTACTGAGCAAGTGAAACCAGTGTTTAGAAAAAAAAAAGGTTAATCAACAGTTAGGTGCATACAAAAAGACTGCATAGTTGATGCTTTTTTTCTGTTTTTTATTACTTTTAATAGAAAAAGAAAAATGCAACACATTTATTAGTCAACCAAATAATAAAGGGAGGTAATAAAAACACAACAAACGTTTTTTTTTTATATGAAGTTAGTTTTTAATCATTAGATAAGAAATTATCAAAAAATCTTTGACCAGCAGAAAATAACTTTGACCTCTGTTTCTTCTTCCTTTGTATGTGGTGGGGTGGGGAGGATTTCACAGGGAATGGGT
>OZ010578.1:83543561-83546061 GCA_963932145.1 Acanthosepion lycidas
CAAGTAAAAGATTTGCCACCTTGCTGATTGATGTTATTTTCAGCATACCCATATATATATATATATATATATATATATATATATATATATATATATAAAATAAATATTTTCCTCACTGGTAGCACAACTCTGAATCTCATGGACAATGCAATCTTCAGGTGTTGATTATATAACGGTCATTTTTCAATTAGCATCTAAAGATTGCATTGTGTATGAAGCACAGGAGAAAAAATGCATAATTATTATTATAATATACAAATTATAGTTATGTTTTTGTACATTGTGCATTATTTTATTAACACCACCACTCAATGTGCCATTATATATATATATATATATATATATATATACACATACATACACAGAGATGCACACACACAAGTATTTGTAGGCTTGTGAATATTTAAAAATAATATTCAAATTGTATTCTAAAGATTAAATAAATTATTTCTCTGTTCTGTAATAGAAGAAGTAAATCATGTGGATAGATGTATTTCTTATTTAACCAGGCCAAGTTTGGAGTTAGTGTCATTTTGTTTAGTAAGGATGTATTTGCTATGAAATTTAACATTAAAAAAAAAAATTGATTTGTACCTGTAGTTGAAAAATGAGTAGAGATATCAAAAACAAGTTTACCAGCAATGTGCTTCTGACAGTATGCCCTATATACAGAGCAGTGTGTGTGTGTGTGCGTTTATATATGTGTCTACTGAATTACTTAAGAGATGAAGCATTAAAACCTGTATCTTTATTTCTGCGAAATTTGAAAAGAGAAAGAAAAAACATAAAACAGAATATTTAAACACACCTGCAAGTATAATTCATGAATAGTGACAAAAAAATTTAATATTATAAACATATTGACACTTATACAAATATTTTGCTGAGTGTGAATCAATAGGAAGCTTCTGTTGGTAGATATAAAGTTTCTGTTTTGCTTTTTTAGAAAATGATATTATCTATGATACAATGTCACCAGGAACAATTTCTGTCAGTCCATCCATGTCAGTTTGTTCAGAATCTATCCTTGATCAACACAGACTCAATCAGTAGAGATAGATCAGAGAGAGCATAAGCATCTAAATGGCCTTCTTCACTACATCATTTTTACAATATCAACTTCAGTGGTTTTGGTGGAGGTCTCCTGTAAAAAAATTGATGGAGGGTCTACTTTTTTAAAAATTTTCAAAAAAAAAAAAAAAAAAAAAAAAAAGACTGATCTCAAAAAAAATATGATCAGATGATGTGTGTGTCTGTAGTTTTGTGTGATTTATGTGGATCCTGAGGGACTAATCAAAACATGACTTTTCAAAGAGTCATAGGTCATTAATAAGAGTCATAGGTCATTAATCATGTCCTGAGATGCAGCCGCCTCTTTCTTTCTATTTTTTTTTTAAACAGGTTACTCTCATACTCTACACTTGCAACTACTTTCGCTTTATTTTTTTTTAAATTCTGATGACAATCCAAGAAGCTGAGTGCTAATGTTGAGAATGTTTTTGAACCTGTAATTATAATTCAGAGTGACCATAAAGTAAGGAAAAAATAAGTAGAAAAAGCCAGTTCAATATCCAAACAACAAATTAATCAGAATTTTTTTCCTTTATTAAAAATCTATGTTGTTTCATAATTCAGCATAAAGAACTGGCATTTGAAAATTATTTTAACTCTGTAAGGCAGTTGAGATAATTAATTTGAACATATGGAGGTTATCTTGGCCTGAAAAAAGGGCACAAGCAGATTTGGCTCAGTGGTTAAACTTGCAAACTAGAGGTGATAGAGATTTAAGATTTCTTGTCAGGGCCTGGATGGTGATACCTGTTAGCAAAACTGATTCCAAATCAGAACAAAAATTCCATTCCCCATATATGAACATTAACTGCAATAAGAAAGACAACATTTGGGAGCTAATTAAATTTAGCGGTTCTTCAGGGAAAATCTTTTGGGGAACATGGGTTGTAGCTGCAGAAATAAAAGATTCCCTGATCTTTGAAGACCTTGCAAGCCAATTTCAAGAAGGCCAAGCAACAACATTGTTCTTGGAAGCTGTTAGCTTGATATAATAAAAGAATGTTGAGACACAAAAAAAGACAGGCATGAATAAGGACAATGAAGAGTAAAGACTCCATAGACCACACAGGTTACCATAGTAAAATAGTAGTAAAGTGATAAATAAAACATCACATGGTGGTATACCAGTGACAGGAGGCAGCTGGTGAAATGGTTCACACATCAGTAGAATCCCCATATGTGACTGAAAATAGCAGTAGCTGAAAAGCGCAGGTACAACCAACTACTGACAACCATGAAAATCTTTAGAGTAACAAACTTGATACAACAAATGGTAACAAACTGTTTGTAGCCACAGTAACATCAACAGGAAAATTATTTTTTGAAACCATTAAGATGGCCAAAGTAACAAAACAACAATGGCTACCAAAAAAAATGGCCAACCTTGTATTTTCAAAAAAACAAAAAAAATGTATGCATTTAGGGATAA